>RJWM01021307.1:0-35595 GCA_004363535.1 Dasyprocta punctata | reverse complement strand
TCCTGGCACAGATCCTTCTTCATCCCACTGGCACAGACCTTCTAGCTTCCAGCGCTGACCTTTGGGCCTTCCCAGCACAGACCCGTGAAACAGACTTGCATGAGTCATTGTCGTGGGCTCTAGGCCTCCAGCTGGACTTGTGGGGCACATTGTTATGGGCTGGACTCATGTGGGATATTGCCGTGGGATCCAGGCCCTCAGCTGGATTCTGTGGGGTCTTCAGTGCATGGATAGATTTCCTATACTTCTTGTGGTTGACATTTTGGGTGATTATTATAAAATAATTCTATAAATTATGTGTCCTGTATTAAATTGTTTTCCTTACAAACCCTGAGTACAACACTTAGCATGTTTAGTGTTTTTTTTTTTTGTTTTGTTTTTTTTTTGGAACCGGGGATTGAACTCAACACTTAGCATGTTTTCAAACTTGTATTTAGCATACGTTTGCTCCTTTTCATGGCTGAATAGTATCCTGCCATGTGGATATACACATTTGCCTACTCGTCAGTTGATTTATTTATTTATGGTTCTGGAGATTAAACCCAGGGCCTTGCTCAGTTGCTAAATTATCCAGACTGGGTTTGAACTTTCCATCCTCCTGCCTCAGTCTCCCAGAGTGCTGGGATTCAGGCATGCACGACCTTGACCAGCAGTTGTTCTCATTTTCTTTGTTTTGAGACAGGTCTCACTATGTAGCCCAGGCCGCCCTCAAACTCATGGCAATCCTCCTGCCTCAGTTTCCCAAGTGCTGGGATGACAGGCACCTGCCACCATGCCCAGCATTGTTCTTATCCTCATTTTTCACACTGGGAATTTGCATTTCAAGATAGCAAAAGACCTGAAATCGCCCGACTACATTTACTCAGTAACTTTTTGTCTCTCACCCCAAAATCTCATTGGAACCTGCTTGGTTCTGCACCCAGCAGCTGCCTTAACCTTCGGGGGGTCTGTCCTCCTGCAATGCCTGGTATGCGATGAGTTTAACTTCCCAGGTGGGCCCTCCTTTTCCCAGCATCCACTTGGGCAGGCATTAGCCCTGGTCGGATCGGTGGGGTTGTAGCTGTGCATGGCTGTGGCACCTGGTCATTGTGAGTCTTGCAGCTGCCCTTACAGGTCCTGTCCTGAGGCAGAGGGGGTGGGAGGGACCCTCGGAAGTCTCCCTCCTAGGCTGCACCAGTCCTAGTCACCTGCAGATTCACCTGCCCAGGGGCAGTACCTGGTCTCAACCTGTCCCCCTCCCAGAGCCCTTGAAGATTGCCCCGCGCCCCCCTCCCCTGATCCTGCACAGGGCCACATCTCCAGGGGAGGGAAGCCTCCTGTGACACTGCCCGCCCATCATTGCGGGGCTCCGGCCACCTTTCCAACGACCCTACTTTTCCAAAAAGCGACAGGGCATGGGGTAGGGATGTCCTGGCAGGCGCCTGTCCCCGGGCAACGGAGAAGCAGCCGAGCCGAACCTCGTGTCACCTCCCCCGGGGGCCCCCGCGTCCCGAGTCGCCTCCGCCAACTCTGCCAAGTGCAGAGCCCACAGCAAACTTGCATCACCGCACCAACCCGGGCGGGGCGCGGGGCACCGAGCTGGCTCCCTGGGAATGCGCCCTTGCGCGGCCACCCGCGGTCCTCGCGGTCCCCTCGGCACCTGTGGCCTCGGTTCCCAGGAAACTCCCCTCTCCCCGCCCCGCGTGTTCGAGATGGCCGCGTCCCAGGGATCGGGCGGGTCCCGGGCTTGGGGAGTCGGGGTGCGGCTCCCCGGGGCTGCGGGGGTTGGGAAGCCCGCGGCGCTCGGAGGCCGCACAGCCCGCGACCGCGGCGGCGCTGCTCCCCCTGCCTGGTGCAGCTGGCGCCCAGCGCGTGCGCACTGGGCCCCGGGCGCGCGGCTCACAGGCTTTGTGTATGTGTATGTGTGTGTGTGTGCGTGTGTGTGTGTGCGCGCGCGCGCTCGCGCGTGTGTGTGCGTGTGTGAGTGTGTGAGTGCGCGTGTGCGTGTGCGCGTCTGTGTAGAGAGCGAGCGGGCGCGAGTGTGGCCGCCGCGGAGCGCGAGCAGGACCCGGCGGGCGCGCTCCCCAGCCCCTCTCGGCGCCGGAACCATGTCGGGCAGGTCGGTTCGAGCCGAGACCAGGAGCCGCGCCAAAGATGATATCAAGCGGGTCATGGCGGCGATCGAGAAAGTGCGCAAATGGTGAGCGCGCGCCCGCGCCCGCGCCCGCCCCGCGATCGCCGGGACCCCGGAGCCCGAGCCCGAGCCTAGCCGGGGCGCAGCGCCACGGGCCGCCCGGGCCCGGAGTTGGCGAAGGCGGTGGCGCGAGCCGGGTCACCTGCGCCGGGCGGGGGCCGCGGCGCTGCCCAGGTGGCGCTCGCGCTGTCGCCCACCTGGCGCGGCGGGGGGCGGCGGCGGGGGCCGGCGGGGGGCGCGGCGCGCGGCGCGGGAGGGGTCGGGCTGGCCCCAGAAGCCATTTCGTTTTGTGCGAGTCACATGAAAGCGGCTTCCCGCGCGCCGGGGCCGCGGTGCCGGCGGTGGCGGCGGGCAGAGCGCGAGCTCCATTGTGTGGCCCCGCGCGGGGCCCGCGTCCCGCGCCCCCGCGCCGGGCCCGGCCCGGCGCCCCCGAGTCTGCGGAGTTTGCCGAGCGCCCGCCGTTTAAATTTAGCGCTTTGGGCTGCCCGGAGCCAGGGCTGGCGGCGGGGAGGGAGGTTGGGGGCGGGCGCGGGGGCACCCACGTCCTACCCTGGCTTCCGGGGCCCCGGACCGGCTGATCCTGGGGGTCACAAGCCGGTCCTGGCCCACGTCTGCCGGCCCCACCGGAGCCCGCGGCTGTTTTGCACGCAGAGCCCTTGTTTTTGTTCTCGGCACCGGGGGTCTCCCCGAGACCCGGGTGGGCCGCGCGCGCTTTCCACGCATGAGAGCGATCGGGTCCGTGGCGTGGCCTCGCCGCGGAAGCGTGGGGCGGGACAGTGACCCGGCCTCAGCGGGGTCTCACTCGGAAGCAGCCCCAGGGCCAGGCCCCGAGCGCGAGCTGATCACCCTGTTGGGTCGGACTTGCTCAAAACTCCCCGTTCTCTGATTTCAACTTTACTATTATTTTTTTTTTTCCCACGGCCCCAGTAGGGTCTGGGAGGAGAGGAGCAGCCGCGACGGGGTCCCCGGGTGTCTGCGCCCGCGGGCTCATCCTGACTCTTAATTTAAAGCCTCTGCCCCAGCCAGGCCCACGACAGGCTCTGTTTATACTTGGGGGTGTCATTTCTTGAGGAATGCCCGGGTCTCTGCAAACCAAGGGGGCTGAGTCTCCGGGCTGGCCTGGTGGTGTCACAAGTTAGCTGTCCTTTCGGAGTCAGACCCAACAAAAAAGGAGAGAGGGAAATCAATAAAGTCCACGTGCTCCCGGGCCTCCTATGGAAAGGGCTGCTGTGATGGCCGGATGCCCGGCCGTGGGCAGGGTTTGGCTCCGACGGGACAAAGAATTTTCACAACCCTGAGAGGGGGAGGCTTTCCAAAGTTGAGATTCAAGTCCTGGGTGCTGCAGGGGGCTCCCTGGCTGCCCAGGGTGCCCCGGGGACCAACTGGAGCCATTTAAAAATGGCAGAAACAGCTGCAGGCCAAAGCGCACACCGGAAAACAGCCCGCCATCCCCTCCCAGCCTGTGGGACTCCCTGGGCGGAGGTTGGGGTGGTCTCAGCCCCTGTGTGAAGAAAGAACTGGGGTCTGGGCCTGGGTCCCCTGCCTGTCCCTAGCCTATGGGATGGGAAGGGCCCCCAGGCCAGCTGCCTTTCTCTTTCTGCTCCTGGAGGCGTGGCGGGGGGTCTCCTGCCCCAGGTTGCAGCCGGGGCCCAGCCTCCAGTGCCTGTGACAGCTGTGCCCAGGGCCACCAGCTGCTCTGCAAGGAGGGCAGATGGAAGTGCCGGTGCTCCCCACCCTGCCGGCCCCAGGGCAGATCTGAGCCGGCAGCCAGCGACTTCCAGCTGGGTCACCCAGGGCTGCCCAGGCCTGTGACTAAGGAGGGGGTGCAGCCACTCCTGGCCCTGGGTTTGGGAAGCAGGCTGTCTCCTGCACCTGCAGACCTCAGACTTGGGGTCTCTGGGTTGGGCTTCCACTGTGACCTTGGAACTCTGAGCTCCCTTCTCTAACCTGGCTGTTAAGGGCAACACGGTCACCGCCCCGCACTGCGCGCACGGGCGCTCAAGTGCTCCAACATGCTGTCCTTATTGTGAGGGGCATTTTAGAAACTTGGCTTTGCCTGTTGTTTTTTTTTGTTGTTGTTGTTGTTGTTGTTTTTGGCCCCTTTTAAGCAGAAAACTTGGCCTTACTGCCCCGGGTTCTTCAGTCCCAGAGAGGTTGAGGCTGAGCCGGGCCTTGCTGTGCTTTTGGATCGAGTCAGGGTTGTTTATTAACTGTGACCACCAGCCATCCATTTCACTGAGGCCTGGAGTGTGCGGTTGCCAGATTTAGCAAATAAAAATACAGAACCCCCTGTTACATTTGTATTTCAGATACACAAGAAAATAAGTTTTAAAAATAAACATTAACTAGTGGCGCGTGGTGGTGCATTCCCAGCCCTCAGGAAGCTGAGGCAGGAGGATTGCTGGTGAGGTCGAGGCCAGCCTGGGCTATATAATATGACCCTGTCTCAAAAACGAGAACATGAGCAAGAGTGAAAGACAGAGACAGAAGGAAGGAGGGAGGGAGAGAGAGACTGAGAGGGAGAGTGAAAAGAAAACGCTCCTGCTGTGGGGTAGCTCAGGGGTAGAACACTTGCTTAGCATGCACAAGGCCCTGGTTCTATCCCCACCGAAAAAAGACAAAAGGTTTCTTAGTATAAAAGTAGATTTCAAGCCATATTTGGGACCTATTTATACCAGCAAATTACCCACTTACCGGAGGTGCCCATGTGAGCAGGTGGCTGTGTTTTACCCAAAGGAGAGCAGGGGTGTCAGGTATCCCCACTGCCCATGAGCTGAGGGTGGCATTTCATCTGAGCCCCAGGGACCCCTAACCCCGCCCTCTGCCAGCCCTGCCTGGGGGCTCCCTGTCCAGCTCCGCCAGCGGCCTCCCATCTTCTCTCTGTCGAGTGTCCTGGCGGAGCGGCTGTGGGGGCTGAGGGAAACAATGTGGGTCCCTGCTGAGGAGACCGGGCCAGGGTCTGGGCCCAGGCAAGTGGACAAGGAGGGGTGGGGTGACACTGGTGGGGACAGAGCTGGAGGTTTGAATGCAGGGATCTCACTTGCACCCTCTGGGGTTTGTCCCAAATCCCTCCCTACAAGGTGGCTGCGGGTGAGGTGGCCCCCGGCCTGGTTAGGGTGAAGCCAGCCAGTGGCCCGGCCTCCTGGGGAGTACGTGGTAAGCGGGGGGCTCGGAACACTCTCTGCAGGCATCATAGTCACCCTGGGCAGTGGGTGACCCTGAGATGGTCCTCGTCGTTTCTGTAAGAGCCTGTGCTGGGGAGGAATGTTTGGGAGCGTATCCTACATTTGGGGGACCCCAGGGTCAGATGGAAAGAAAGAGGTGGTGACCAGGGCCCATTGAGGCAGGCCAGGCCCGTGGTGGCGGAGAATCCTGGCTGGGTGCCTGCAGGTGGCAAGGCACATGGGGGCGGTGGGAGGGGCTGTTGACCGGAGCAGGCTGTCTGTCTCCCAGGTGCACATGAACCCCATCATGGTTTTTTTGTCGTTTGTTTGTTTTTTGAGACAGGGTCGCTATGTAGTTCAGGCTCATTTTTAGTTCACTATGTAGCCCAGGCTGACTTCGAACTCTTGGTGATCCTCCTGCCTCAGCCTCCCAAGTGCTAGAATTACCAAAGGCATGTACCGCCATACCCCCGAATCATGTTTTTAAAAACAGAAATCTGGATTTTTATATGGAATCTGTTTTTATTTTTCAGTTTTGCAGTTTTTAAAAACGTTTTAAAAAGTACCACGCTGGCCAGAGCAAACATGCCCAGTGGCTGGTTGGCTGTCTCCATGGCTATAAGGTGACAGCAGCCTTGGACCAGGCGTTCTGGGCAGAGGGCTTCGGGGCAGTCGTGAGAAGTCTCAGGTGGGCCCACTTGCTGTGTCTGGGAGTCCCAGGTCGTTTCTGTTTTTCTTTTTCTTTGGTAGTGGGGATTGAACCCAGGGCCTTTGCACTGAGCACATCCTAGCACATTCTCACTGTAAAATTTTGAGACAGGGTCTTGTGAAGTTGCCCAGACTGGGAAACTTGGGAACCTCCTGCCTCAGCTTCCCATAGGCAGAGTTCTCAATGCCTCTGCCCCAAGCCCTTCACTGTCCACAGCTAGGGATGCTCATCCCTGGGGTGTCTTGGGGACTTGGGAGAAGGGTGCCCAGCTGGGCCTCAGGAGCCTGGAGGTCACAGCCTGAGCATTGGGAACCCTGCAGGGAGGACAGCAGCTCTGACATCGTATTGGCTCTCTGCCACCCGCACACTTCCCGCCCTGAAGGGTGGCCCGTGTGTTACAAGTCACTTCAGGCCTCTGGCCTGTGGCTTGCTGGGCCCAGGCCGAGGAGGCTGGCGGGCGGCTTTGGGCTTGCGCTTGGGCTCTGGTGATGAAGCGTTGCTGTTGAGTGTCTGTTACCCAAGTGCTCCTTGGAGCGGACTCGCAGTGCTCACGAGTGACAAGAGAGCAGAAGGTGGGCCAGAAATCCTAGTACTCAGGAGGCTGAGGCAGGAGGATTGCTGTGAGTTCAAGGCCAGCTTGCACTATATAGCGAGACCCAGTCTCAAAGGAAAGAAAAGGGGACAAGGCTAGTGGCCTGACAGCTGCTCCACAAAGCAGCCTGGCACTGGGGCTTTGGAGAGCATAGTTGCCCTCCCAGTGCCTCAGTTTCTTTATCTGTGAAGTGGGGACAATATTGTTTCCCACCACACAGGTGTGGTACTTGCTTGGCAGGCTAGAAATGTCACTGGTGCCAGGACAGAGCCAGTCCCTTGCTCCCACTGGTGGGGTAGGTGTGGGCCCCGAGCCAGCAGGGTCTGTGGTTCCGGCTGGCCCATCTGGGGTGCGTGGGACATGCACTCATGCGAGGAGACCCACAGACAGTTTCCATGCAGAGCAAAATGAGTGGGGAGCAGCCAGGCACAGGGGCGCACACCTATAATGCCAGTGAGGCAGGAAGCCAAGGCAGGAGGATTGCAGGTTCCCCTGTCTCAAAATATTCGAGGCCTGGGGTGTAGCTCAGTGGTCGAGTGCTTGCCTAGCGTGCGCGAGACCTGGACTTTGTGTCCAGCACAGATGTGACAGTGTCAGGCAGCTCGGGGACCAAGGTCCTCAGGCCACTCCGAGTCCTGGCTTCGGTGGGACTGTTGTCCCTGACGCTGCTGAGGGCTCCCGGCAGCCCTGCCACTGTGCCAGGCACTCGACCCTCTGTGACATCCCACTGGGTCCCTTGCACCAGCCAGGTTCCCTGCTGTGCTGCCAGTGGGTCCCGAGCGACCTGGGGTTCAGACCCAGCCCTGCCCCTGGGGCTCCCCGAGCCTGTCCCCCGATCCGGGGAGGCTGGGTGCGTGGTGGCGCTGGGCGGTGGGGAGTCTGGTGTCGCATGGAACCAGGCGCCCGCTTCCTTCCCGTCCTCATCATTTTCTCCTTCCCCGCCGGGGCCGGGGCCGGGGCCAGGACGCTGTCCTTCTGCAGTGCCAGAGGTGGGGCGCAAAGGATCCCCATGGGGCCTGGCTTTGGGTATCCCCCACAGCCCCCCAGTGCCAACCCGGGGACGTCCCCGCCTGCCCTGGGCAGTGGGACCTGTGTCCCCTCAGGGTGAGCAGGCTCCAGCCCCTAATATCCTCTCGTCCTCGCAGGGAGAAGAAGTGGGTCACAGTTGGCGACACGTCCCTCCGGATCTACAAGTGGGTCCCCGTGACGGAGCCGAAGGTTGACGATGTGAGTGTGTGGGCCCGGCCCGCTGGGGTGTGGGGCGAGAGGCTGTCACCTGCCCTTGGGGCCACCCGGGAAGCACAGGACCCACCTCCGGCCCGGGTCCCCGTATCCTCCATCGTCCGCCCACAAGCTGTGTCTCTGGTGCCCAGAGTCCGCAGGGACCCTGTTCAGCCCAGGTGGCCCTGTCTCCATGGCTGTGGCACATGCTGGAGTCCCAGGCCACGTGTCAGCCTGTGCGTGCTTCTCCTGCCGAGCCCGAGGCGTCGATCGCTAAGCACCTGGGCTCAGGGAGGGGCAGCCACTCCCCGGGCCACACAGTGAGTGTCAGGTCTGCCTGACGCCAGAGCACCCCCTGGGGAGCCTCCTGGTGGCGACAGTGGCCCCAGGAGTGGGAAGACAGAGTGCCGGTGCCTGCCCGAGCTTCCCTCCCTGAGTCACTGGTCCAGGCAAGGCTGAGGCCCCTGTGGACCCTGTGGTCACAGCTCGCCGGGGAGGCCAGGGAGGCTGGGGCTGGAACTGGGCCCTGGGCTGTGTTGGGCCTGCTGGGCCTGACCGGGCTCCAGGGGTGGCCAGGGCCTGGGCCTGTCCCTCTGTGTCCCTGGGGAGGAAGCGCAGGACCCCACAACCTGGTCAGGTGCAGGGCAGCGGCCGGGCATGCACTGTGCACCTGGCAAAACAGTTTCTAATTAAGACAATTCACATGTCATGAAATTCACTTTTCTTCCTTTTTAAATTTGTCAGTGTTGCAAGCTGAACCCAGGGCCACTGGCATGCGAGACTAATGCTCTAACCCTGAGCCCAGAATTTACTCTTTTATTGTGGCACTGGGGATTGAACCCAGGGCCTTTGCACTAAACTATATCCCCAACGCTTGTGATTTTTTATTTTGAGACAGGGTCTCATTAAGTTGCTAAATTGCCCAGCCTGAGCTTGAACTTGCAATCCTCCTGCCTCAGCCTCCCACGTGCTGGGATTACACATACACACCACCGCACCTTGCTAATAATTATAATGTTTGGGGTTGGGGATATAGCTCAGTGGCACAGTGCCTGCCTGGCAAGTGCGAAGTTGTGAGTTTGATCCCCAGTACCAGGGAAAAAGTAAATAAATAATTAAAATTTTGACTCTCAAAGAAATAATACTACCAATATAATTATCATTACATTTAAAAAAATACTTGGGCATGGTGGCACACGTCTATAATCCCAGCACTTGGGAGGCTGAGGCAGGGGATTGCCAGAAATTTGAGGCAAGACTGGGCTTCACAGTGAGTTCAAGAGCAGCCTGAACTACATAGAGAGACCCTGTCTAAAAATATAAGAAGAGGAAGAAGAAGAGGAGGAAGAAGAAGATAAGCAAACAATCTTGGGACATGCCTGTAATCCCAGCTACTCAGGATGCTGAGGAAGGAAGATTGCAGATCCAAGCCCAGCCTGGGCAATTTAGCAAGACCTTGTCTCAAAATAAAATTTGAAAAGAACTAGAGTATAGCTCAGTTGTAAAGCACTTGCCTAGCATGTGCAAGGTCCTGGGTTCAGTTCCCGGTACTACAACCAAAAAATAAATAAATTAATAAATAAAGGGGGAGAGAGGGGAGAAAAGAGGGAAGTAGTTTTAGCCTGGTGGCAGCCCATCCCCATCTGCCTGCCTGTACCCTGCCTGCACCCCACAGCCGCTGCCCCTGCACCCGCTCTGCCTCAGTCTCTGCTGTGCGTCTGCGTTACTCTTGCAGCATCGCCTCTTCCCACAGATCTTGTTATAAATCTGCTCTCACCCCCAATCCTCTCCGCCTCAGTTCTCTTGCCTGGGGGACAGCCAGCACCCCCAGTTTGTGTTTATTCTCGAAGAGAGAGCTGTGCTGACACACACATGTGCAAATCCCAGCACGCGCCTCGTGCCACACTTAATGAGGACGCTCGCGTGTTCTGCACCCCCTTCTTTTTTTATACATCTTGGAGATACTGAATTTTTTGTTTGTTTGTTTTTGTTTAGGGTCATTGGGAATTGAACCCAGGGACTTCACACCAAGCTGCATCCCCAGCCCTTTTTATTTTGAGGCAGGATCTCACTCAGTGATGCAGGCCGGGCTGGGATTGGTGATCCTCTTGCCTCAGCCTCCCAGAGTGCTGGAGTTATAGTCATGTGTGCCACCACACCCCGGTTTCTGTTAATATTTTTGGCAAACCTTGTTAGTGAAGTGAAGACCCGCCTTGTTCTCTGTAGCTGTTACTTTGTATTACATTGGAGAAACTTGGTAGTCTGTTTAATGAGTTTCTCACTTATGGACACAGCCTTGTGGTTTCCAGCAGAATTCTGTCCCTGTGGTGACAACGGGCGCTGGTGTCACTCAGTGGCAGAGCACTTGGTGAGAAGTGTGCGAGGCCCTGGCTCCCATCCCCAGCACTTAAAACACAAAAGAATGGGCCGAGTGTGGTGGCGCACGCCTGTGAACCCAGCACTTGGGAGGCTGAGGCAGGAGGATTGCTGCGAGTTCTAGGCCAACCCTAATTACTGAGCAGGGTCTTATCTCAAAAAAATAAAATGGCACCTGAACAGCGTGCCCTGTGAGCCCTTCTCTCTGAATTGTCCCTGTTTCCCAGTGTTTTGAGAAAGGTAGCCCTAGGGCTCTGGTGCCCTTGGAAGTGCATGACCGCTGTCTCATCCACCTGGCTCACCCTGCACCTGCTGTGGTGGGGAGCCCCTCTGCCACTCCACGCTGCTGCCTGGAGAAGGAGGAGCCCCTGCTCCCCGGCCAGGGCTCCTGGGGCGCGACCCCCACCCCACGTGGCGGCCGCCTCCCCGGTGCTGTGCGGCGGATGGAGCCTTTGCCCCACCGCCAGGGTGCGTACACACTGTGGTCACCTGGTTTCCGCTCCGTTTCCCTTCCAGAAAAGCAAGAATAAGAAGAAGGGCAAGGACGAGAAGTGCGGCTCGGAGGTGACCACGCCGGAGAACAGCTCCTCCCCGGGGATGATGGACATGCACGGTGAGGCCCTCCCGGCCGGTCGGTCTGCATTCCAGGCCAGGCGGGCGGGCTGGGCAGGCCGGGCCTCCATGCCACGCCGAGGAGGAAGGCACAGCTCCTTCCCCAGTGCCCCGCCAGGAGACTTCCGGGGAACCCGAGACGGAGCAGGGGGACTGAGCCCGAGCCGGGCGTGGTGGTGCACTTCCACCGTCAGGAAGGCTGAGGCAGGAGGATGACCTTGAGTTAAAGGCCAGCCTGGGCTCCATAGCAAGACCTGTCTCAAAAACAAACAAAACATCCTGTCCTCACCCAGTGGCCAACCTCGCGGAACACCTTCCTACCAGCCCTGTGTGCCCAGGAGGAGCCTGGGGTGCACATTTGTTGGTCCCACCTGGCCCAGCCCGGCCTGCTGTGTAGGTGGCTGTGCTTTCCATGTTGCTTTGCCACTGGGGCCCAGGGGTTGCTGACTGCAGCAGTCATTCCAGACCCCAGGCACCGCCGTCTCCCGCCACAGCCTGACTTCGTTTCTAAATTCTGAGCTGGTGGCCGGGGTCCCTCCTGGCACAGCCGGGCAGAGATGAGACTGAGCCGTGGCCTGGTGCCTTTGCCTCCCCGCTGATTGTTTCTCTTCCTCCGCAGTGCTCGCGGACCCCACACACCCCTGTCCCCAGACAGACAGAGCAGGCCACCTCTGTCCCCTCCCGGTGGTCCCAACCCTATGAGGAAAAGCACAAAGATTCAAACTGGCATCGATATAAAACTGAGTAAAGCTTTTTTTTCCCTCAGTACTGGGTATTGAACATGGGGATTTAGCACTGAGCAATGTTCCCAGCCCATTTTATTTTTTATTTTGATACAGGGACTTGCTGAGTTCCCAAGGTAGAACTTGAACTTGCAATCCTCCTGCCTCTGCCTCCCAGAAAGGGAAAAGTTTGATTTTGGCTTATAGTTTCCCTGGGCCATGGTGAGGCATCTTGGTGTGGGTGGGAGAGCCAGATGCAGCAAGATGAAAAGGAAGCGGGAAGGGCTGGAATAGACCAACTGCCATTGAGGCCCCTACAATGGCCTGGAGGCCTCCACCAGACCCTGCTCCTTTAAAGTGTCCACCACTTCCTGGACATGCCATGCTGAGATTTAACCTTTGACATGTGACAAGCCTTTGGGAAGATGTTTAAAATTCAGACTATAGAAGCCGGTTGTGGTGGTGCACACCTGTAATTCAAGCACTCAGGAGGCTGAGGCAGGAGGACCGTCCCAGATTCAGGGCCACACTGAGCTATGTAGCTCACACACAGACATACACACAGTCCCAGTTGCCCACACCACTGTGGCCAGGATTCATTTCCTAGCCCTCTGAGCTGGGATGTGACACACCCCGGCGTGGTCTGAGAGTCCCCAGACAGGGTGTTGAGAGCAGGGGTCAGGGTCTCTGCTGTGTCCCACCCGAACTCTCCGAGGACCTCCACTGGCAGTGTGATCCTCAGCTGGTGATTTAACCTCTAGCTTTCTGGTCTGTTTTATTTCAATCTGCAAAACTCAGGCAGCCAGGCCCATCATGGGATTAAGGAGATAATCCCCTAAACACCGGCGCATTAACAGCAGCAGTGTATGAAGCCATCACCACGGGCCAGGCACCCCACTGAGCTGTTATAAGCTCTCCCTCGTTTGTGTCTGGTTTTGATCCCATTGTACAGATGGAGAAACTGAGGCAGAGGGCGGCAAAGTAACTTGCCTGAGTGGGAAGTTCATGGCTTCTGGTGTGAGTGCTGGTATTCAAGCTCCTTTGGAGACAGAATCCGGGCTGTGGGCGGGGCCAGTGCCCCAGGAAAGTGGAGAGGCCAGAGGAACCAGCCGCTGGTCCCAAGGGCCACACTTCCCTGTCCCGGTGCTCCCGAGGGCCTGGGGCACAGAGGACGCATGCGCTGTCTGCCTTGCTGTTGTTTTGTTTGTCTTTTGCAATCTCACAGTTGAACCCAGGGCCTCACGCAGACCCGGCCAGTGCTCCAGACACTCTCATTCTGAGAAAGGGTCTCACCACGTTGGCCAGGCTGAGCTCACACTTAAGAACTGCCTGCTTCAGCCTCCTCGAGAACTGGGCTTGCGGGCGTCTTCCCCAGGTCCCCAGTGCTGGGCCCCTTTGTGAGCGAATGGAGAGGGAGCTGAGTGTTGGGCCCCGTGGCTGGCTGCTCACCAGTGTGTGCTGCTGTCCTTGGTGGGTGGCCTCATGAAGGGAGGAAAGTAGCAGCTCACAAGGTGCTTCCACGTGGGAGTTTGGCCTTCTGAGTGAGGGGCTGTGCCTCTTGGGCCTCAGTTTACCCCTCTGTAAAGTTAAGGTGGTAACAGCACCCACCAGTAGGTCGTTGAGGAGATTACATGAGGTGACCAGTGCCTATAGACCCAGATGCTTGGGTGGCTGAGGCAGGACGATTGCTTGAGCTCAGGTGTTGGAGGCCAGCCTGGGCAACATAATGAGACCTCAGCTCAATAAAAGAAAACAGGGCTGGGGATGTAGCTCAGCAGCACAAGTGCCTGCCTGGTCAAGCCTGAGGTCCTGAGTCTGATCCCCAGTACCAAAAGAAAAGAAAAGAAAACCAATAGCTAATTGAGGAAATGCTTTTGCCCAGGGCCTGGCATGCAGCAGGCACCCAGGACTGCTGTTGGGGTACCTCCGTGCCCCCCTTCACTCTGTCTTTCACAAAAATGGCTTTGATCCCAGGTGTAGCATGGCCCAGAAAGACAGCATCAGGTTATGGTGTTATTTTTGGAATCACCACTTGGGTACCTGCATTTAAAATGATTGCCTGAAGCCGGGCGTGGTGGCGCACGCCTTTAATCCCAGCACTCGGGAGGCTGAGGTAGACGGAGCATTGTGAGTTCAAGGCTGGCTTGGGCTACAACGCGAGCGCAAGATCAGCCTGAGCTACATAGTGCGACCCTACCTCAAAAAACTAGGGCCGGGAGTTTGGCTCAGTGACTTAAACGCCTGTCTGGCAGGTGTGAGGCTGTGAGTTCGATCCCTGGTGCCGCAAAAAAAAAAAAAAAAAAAAAAAAAAAAAAAAAAAAAAAAAAAAAAAAAAAAAAAAAAAAAAAAAAAAAAAAAAAAAAAAAAAAAAAAAAAAAAAAAACACAATAAATAAATAAAAATAAAATAAAATGATTGTCTGGGGCCTGGAGTGGAGCTCAGTGGCACAGTCCCTGTTCTCTGTCCATACTCGTTCCATCCTCAGCGCCTCAACACAAACAGAAAACAAGAGCTGGGCATGGTGGCACAGGCCTTTAATCCCAACACTGGGGAGGCTGAGGCAGGAGGATTGCCACAAATTTTGGGCCAGCCTGCACTAGTCACTCAGGCCCCTGCCCCTTACCTCTCCTCCTTTGTTTTTCAATTATGGAACATCACTGTAGGAACAGTAGAGAAGGTGGGACGAGGGGCCTCCAGAGCCCCCGCCTTGGTTTGCACCAGCACCAGGCCATATTTGCCACATGTATTTTTTGTAACATGTTAAATTCTTAATTGATGTGTGATTCACATTAAAAAAAAAACCCCATGCCACTCCAAGCGTGAAGTTCCGGAGCTCTGACAGTTGCTTGTTCACAGCCTGCATGGAAAGCAAGGCACAGAAAACCCCCCGCCTCTTGGCGTCAGGCCACGCATCTCAGCCTGTGGCCTCTCCTGTGCCCGCGCTGGTCCCGCGGCTGACACGCTTTGCCAGCACCCCCGGCAGCTGGTAAACCCGGGCCAGCTTCACGCCCCTCGGTTGTAGCAAGATATGTCACAGTGGCGCCTCCCGCAGGAGCCAAGTGATTTCATCTTTGGAGTTTTATGGTCTCATATTTCTTCCATTTGTTTGCTTTTTGAGGCTCTTGCTCTGGAGCCCCAGTGATCCTCCTGCCCCAGCCTCCCCTGTGCAGGGATTGTGGGCACGCTCACCTCACCCGCGCTCAGGCACTGCTTCGGTCTGCCCTGCTCCCTCTCTGGAGGCGCTGGGGTTGGAATCGGGGCCTCAGTCGCACGCTGCTCACTGCGCTGCAGCAGCCTCTCAGACGCCTTTACCTTTACGGATGGGCGCGTGCTGGGGCTGGGCCGCCTGCCATCGCTGCCTTGCCCCTCCTGTTTGCTTCTGTGTCTGGAGGCTGAACCCAGCCCCCGCCACCTCCTCCTGCCCCGCCAGAACCCAGCCTCCGGGCGAGAGTGTTGGGAGCGCCCGGCTTGCGTCTCCCCAGCAGTTGTGGGGCTCATCCTGTGCCTCTGTCTCCCTGCAGATGACAACAGCAACCAGAGCTCCATAGCGGACGCCTCCCCCATCAAACAGGAGCACAGCAGCAACTGCAGCCCCGCCCCAGAGCCCGGCGTGGCCCTGCCCAGTGACGGCAGCGAAGCCAAGGCTGACGAGGCGCAGGCGGACGGCAAGGAGCACCCGGGGGCCGAAGGTACGGGGTCCCGGAGGGACGGCGACTTGAGGAGGCCCTGCATGCGTCAGCCCCAGAGGTGGCTGCAGAGGGAAGCCGACACCGGGATGCATTCTTGGGGGGGGGGGGCGTTAAAAATCAGCTGAGTTTATATTTGGAAACTAAGTGTGGAGAGAATTACAGAGCAGGAAAGGTTAATGAGAGCTGGGTATGGTGGTGCTGGCTGTAATCCCAACAGTCTGGAGGCTGTGGCAGGAGGATTGCAAATTTGAAACCAGGCACGGTTGCAGCCTGTCATCCCACACTTAGGAGGCTGAGGCAGGAGGATCACAAATTTAGGCCCAGCCAGAGCAATTTAGGGAGTTAGCAAGACTCTGTCTGAAAAAACATAAAAATAAAGAAGGACTGGGGGCATAGCTCAGTGCTAAGGCCCTGGGTCCAATCCCCAGTATCTAAATAAATGAATGAAAGAATGGAAAGAATCAGGCGGTACAGGCCCGTATGTCTACCAGCTAAATTCAGCAGTGGTTGAGGGTTGGGCGGGGGCTCTTGGGCTGTGGTTTTTGTTTTTCCTTTGTGAATATTTTTTTCTGGGATATTTGGAAAGTAGGTCATACACCTCAGGACATTTGATCCCATATCCTGCAGCGCACCTCTTTGTGAGACAGGGACTTTGCTTTCTATGACCCCCTTCCCTCTGTCACACCAAGCAAGACAGCCGCCGGCAGCCACTGTGCACCGTGAGGACCCCGGCAAGTGTCACCAGAGGTGCGGGGCGACACCGTACCCGAGGGCAGCAGTGTGGTGGGGCTGTGGTCCCTGCTGGACCAGTAGGGCTTCCTGGGCTCCCCGAATGTGCAGCAAGGGCGCCCCTTCCAGCAGGGTTTGCGCCAGATCCTGGGCTGTGGTCACCCTGTGTCCTGCTCCCTGCCCCCACGAGACCCAAGGTCTCAGACAACCTCCAGCCAGGGTTGTTTGTTTTTTGTTTTTTGAATTTGAATGTGGTCTCAAAATTTAAAAATTAAACAACTCCACTTAAAATAAGTTTGAGAGCCAGGCACGATGGTTCACGTCTCATCCCAGCCCTCCAGGAGGCTGAGGCAGGGGGATTGAAAATTCAAGTGCAAGCCAGTCATGGTGGCACACATCTATAATCCCAGCACTTGGGAGGCTGAGGCAGGAGGATTGCTGCAAGTTCAAGTCTGGGCTACAAAGTGAACTCAAGGCCAGCTTGAATGGCATAGTGAGACCCTGTTTCAAAAAGACAAAAAAAAAAAAAGGTTCAAGCCCAGCTTTGTCCATTTAGTGATTTATCTAGACCCTGTCTCAAAATAGACAAGGGGCGGGGCCAGGAATGTAGCTTAGTGAGAAGACCCCGGGTCCAGGCCCAGCACTGGGAATAAAACAGGAGAGAGGGAGGGTGGGAGGAGGGGATGCACTGTAGACTGACTCCTGCTTCTCAGGAGTAACGGGCAGACCGGGCAGTGCTGAGGTCGAGAAACCGCTGCTCTTCAGGGAGCCCACTCCCACCCCAGGTCTCTGCTAGCCAAGGCTGAAGGACCTGTGATCATGGTTTTTCTAATTGAAAATTTAAAAGAAGTTGACTTTGTTTGTTTGTCTTGAGATAAGAGCCTCCCTTTGTAGCCCAGGCTGGCCTCAAACTCTTGGAGATCCTCCTGCCTCAGCTACCCGAGCACTAGGATTACAGGCATGTGCCACCATGCCCAACTTTTAAATTCTTATTTTGAGACAGGGTCTTTCTAAATTGCTACATTGCCCAAACTAGGTTTGAATTTGCCATCCTCCTGCCTCAGCCTCCCAGAGTGCTGGGGTTACAGGTTATGTGCCACTATACCCACTATCTTTCTTTGTAAAGTTTATCTGTGTCCTGACTCATCCATGGCATGGCCCAGTGCCTAAGGGGACTTCGGAGTTCTGGTCACCGCCTGGTAGACACAGTAAGAAAAGGCAGCCTGGGCTTCCAGGAAGGCTTCCTGCCTTGGAGGTAGAGTTGTCCGCTGCAGGCTTGCAGGGTACGCGGGTAGCAGGAAGGAGTAGGTACAGGCAGGCACAGATCTCTAAACGGAGCGGTACAGTGTCACCAGGCCACAGAGCAGCGGGACACGCAGGGGCGGCAGCTAAAGTGGTTGCGAGGCCTCGCCGGTTCACAGCCTGCCCCATCAGGGAGGCTGGCCGTGAGGTCCGAGCCCGGATGCGGGGACACTGGCAGGGGCCGGGCGGACCTGCGGGGCAGTGCAGGGTTCTGCACAAGTCTGCCCAGGAATGTGGGTCTCGGTGTGGTCCCCCTGCCTGAGCAGCCCCCAGAAAACTCCTGAACAACCTTTCCCTGACCTGTCCTGCGGCTGCTGGCCCTGCACGGATACCTGCGACCCCGCACTTCATTTAGGCAGCCCCTGTGTGCTGGTGTCGGTCGTCCTGGTTCTGGTTCGGGTTCGGTTTCAGCTTTGTATGTTTGTGTTCTGAGATAGGCTCTTACTCTGGAGCCCAGGCTGGCCTTGAACTGGCACTTGAGCCGAGGCCTGGCATAAGCTTGGCGCCTGTGCGCGGTGCTGGGGCCCAGAGCCTCGAGCGTGCCGGGGGGTGCCCTACCACTGAGCTCCCGCCCAGCCAGGCCTCTCTGTCCTACACTCCAGTGGGCGTGGAGCCGGGGACCGGCCCTGGGTCCGTGGGTTTAAAGACTGCAGCACTCACACTCCTGGCCCGAGGCCCTGGTCCCTCCCAGCGCTGGGGACGGCTGGGACAGTGGTTCATTGGAGACTGTCCTGTGCCCTTAAGTCTCTATGCACCAATGCCAAAGCTCCGTCCCCCAACTTGTGGTACCAGATTCGTCTCCAGACAGTGCCCAGCGTCCCCGAGAGTGTCACAGAGGCTTTGCTACCGCCCTCTGCTGTGAGCCGAGGCGCCTCCTCCCCACCCTGGTGGCTCCCGCCAGCCTCCCTGGGCTTCAGGTTGGTAGCTTGGTTTTGGCCTGGTCCAGGCTGCCGTTTCCTGGCTGAGTGCACGGGACGGGGACTGACCGACCCTCCCGGCCTCTTCCTGGCCTAGAAAATGGGATGGAGAAGTCACCTCCCTTGTGGGGTCACTTTGAGGAGCGAAGGGACAGGAAAAGCGCTCGGGCAGAGGAAGGACCACTCGTCCACCCTCCACTGGGGAGCAGCGTGGGGCCGCAGTAGGTGTGGCAGCGTCCCAGCTTCTTTCTGCCACCCCCCAGCGTCTCCCACGTTTGGGGTCTGCGCCACCTTTACCCGGAAGGCGGCTACAGGGACACCAGAGTTCAATGTCCCTGAAACGCTTCTGTGACTGCCACGCGGGGTATCGGTGCCCAACACCCCATCGCCCCAGACCCTGGGCCTGCACACTGTAGCCCCTGGGAAGGTGTGGCCAGACGGTGTGGCCTTCCCAGGTGGCCTTGCCGGACTGCAGGTCGGCCACCAGCTGTTGACCTTGCTTTGAACTTGTTTACTGCTGAGCAAGTGTGGGGAGTGACATAATGTCCGCACTCCCGGGACTAAATTTAGGCCCCAGGAAAAGAATTTCCCCTGGGTGAGTTCCAGGGCCAGAGCCCTCTGAGAACCGGGCAGCCGCTCCAAGGCCTGATCGTGCTGAGGCCCTGGGTTCCCAGCTGGTTCCCTCCGCAAAGGGACAGCACAGGGTCCGCCCTGTGTCCCAGCCTGTGACCACACCCTCCTCCCTCTCGTCTGAGAGACTCGAAAGGAACTGGGGCCACAGAGCTAGAGCCACAGATACAGCAGACTTTTTAGGTCAGTAAACATTTTAAATGCTTTGGTTAAAGCAAGTGTATTATGAAAGAGAATAAAGATTAACAGGGATTTCTTTTCCTTATTAAGAAGAAATTTAGATAAAATTAATTGTTTTGGGGCAGGTGGTATAGTTCAGTAGTAGATCTCAAGTTTAGTATGTATGAAGCCCTCCCCTAAGTTTGATTCTCAGCATGAAAAAATTTTAAATTAATCTGTGTGTTAGGGGCTGGGGATGTAGCTCAGTGGCACAGCACATGCCTGGCAAGCGTGAGGTTGTGAATTCGATTTCTGGTACCAAACAAACCCAAGAAATCTATGTGTTAAATAAACCAGGTGTGGGCTGGGATATAGCTCAGTGGTACAGTGCCTGCCTGGCAAGTGCAAGTTCCTGAGTTTGATTCCTGGTACCAAAAATAAATAAATAAACCAGATGTGGTGGGACCCGCCTGTAATCCCAGCACCCCGCAGGTTAAGGCAGGAAGATCACCAAGAGAGTGAGGCCAGCCTGGGCTACCGACAGTAGTGAGTTCAAGGCCAGCCTGGACTATTTAGTGAAACCAAATCAAAAAAACCAAAGGAAATAAAATTCATAAAACAAGTTAACGTGTGTGAATGCTCTCTGGGAGGCTGAGGCAGGAGGATCACAAGTCAGAGCTCAACCTGGGTAACTTAGCAACTTAGTGAGACCTTATCTCAAGATAGGAAAAAAAAAATTCTTTTAAAGGTCAGGGATGTAACTCAGTGCAAAGGTCCCAGGCTAAATCCCCAGTACCTCTCCCCCCCATAAAAGAATCCATTTTCTGTCCATTGGGGTGTGTACCTGGGAATGAAATTGCTGGGTTATGTACTCATTCCATGTCTAAATTTTTGAGGACCTGCCATGAACTCGGATTAAAAGGCAAGACTAAAAATATCAGAGGGCTCGCAGGCTTTGAGCTGGGTTCCCCACACAGGTTATCCCCCAGGTACTCCTACCGGGGCAAGCCCGGAGCCGGGGGTCTTTTTGTCTCATCCTCTGGCTCCTGGCGGCCACTCGCCAGGGAGGCCGTCAACCTCGTATTCGCAGAGGGCCATCAGTAACCAAGAGCCCCGGTCCCACAGGAAGCCAGTGGCAGTGCAGGGTGGGCCGTATCCCAGCCCAGCTCTGTCTGCAGACCCCGTGTCCCTTAGGCACGGGGTGACAGGCAAGCCCCACCCTCGTGAGAGTAGATGGCGACCCTCCTTGAGACAGCAGCAAGCTGGCTCCGAGCAGCCTGTGCGGCGTGTCCTGGAGGCCACGACCTCTCGTCCCTACTCGGCCTCTGGAGGGGGACGCTGCAGGCCCTGGTGGCTGCCAGCTCCTCCCCGTTGTCCCCACGTCACTTGCGGGTTTCAGTTCCAGCCCATATTTCTTTTTCTCCTTTGTTCCTTCTCTGCCTTCGAAACCCCACAGAGCCAGCCCGGGGTGCTGGGGTGCTGGGGTGCTGGCCGGTGTCATTTTAGTGAGCTCTTTAAATACCAGGGCGAGGCCCTGCATGCAGTGCGCCAGGCCTGGGTGGGATCTTGTCCCTTCCTGAGTCCCAGCAGCCGCCCCTCCGCTCCAAGCCGCGTCCCCTGCCCAGCCCAGACCTCCCTGCTGCTCTGGGATGTCACGCCTCTGGGGAGCCAGGAAGATGACCCGCACGGGGACCACAGGGAGAGGGAGCTGCATCCCCTCGGGTGTTGGTGGGGTGCGGTGAGATGGCAGGTGATTGTAACTTTTCTCTCCTGGATTTCCCATTTCTTGTAATGATCAGTCATTTCTCAGTCCTTAAACACTAATGAAAAGAAAAACAGAAAACGATGTTTACAGGGTCTGCGTCCTTCCGAGGACCCCCAGAGGAGGCAGTAGCCTCCCTGGCCACGTGCACCCCAGGGAATTCACAGCTGTGGTCATGGGGCACATGGGCCACCAGGGGGCGCCAGGAGCTACAGCATCAGAGCTGTGCTGTTCCTACAGGCAGAGGACAGGGGTGCGGGGAGGGCTGGGACCTGCAGCCTGCGTGTGACCCGTGTGTGTGGCCTGGCTGCCCAAAGCGACCTCACAACCAAATAAACAAAGAGTTTTCACAGGCCCCCAGCCCAGCCAGCTCTGAAAGACAGCAGCCGCACAAGACTACTGAGTGCTGGGTATTTTTAGAACCGGGCCCATCTGCCCGTGCCTGTCACGTGTCTGAAACCAGCTTGTGTCACCCTGCTCTCTCTCTCTCAGACGCTGCTGACGAGCAGAACGCGCAGTTGTCGATGGAAAACTCCAACAGTTTGGAGAAAGCGGAGCGGCAGCCGTCTGCAGAGTCGGGGCTGGCCATGGAGTCATCCACAACTTCTCAGGTACCTCACGCCAGCCCCCCAGGGGTGGTAACTGCCTATAATCCCAGGATCCAGGGAGGCTGAGGCAGGAGGATCACAAGTCAGGGTCCATCCTGGGCAACTTAGCACCTTAGTGAGACCCTGTCTCAAAAATGTGAAAGAGCCTGGGATATAGCTCAGTGTGAGACCCTGGGTTCAAGCCCTTGTCCCAGCAGCAAGAAAGGGAGGGAGGGGTGGAGGGACGAAGGCGCTCTTGTTTCACTTCGTTTCGGACAACCGGAAATGTCTCTTAGCCCTTGAGCAGCATCTATGACGCTCATCCGTGTTCTGCCCCCAGCACTGGTACCACAGTGATGGGGGGCCGTGTGGCCCGGCTCCCAGGAATCTCTAGGGTGGAAGAGGAGGCCGCAGCTTCCTCCCGTGTGGCTTCAGGCCCACAGTCAAGTCAGCTGCCTCAGGGACCCCAGCCCACATCTGTAGGGGCTGCAAGACGAGGCCTCAGAAACCCAGAGCCCGAGTCAGCCTTGGAGTCCGCAGCCGAGCCCGCGGCCCTGCCCGGGCCCCTCTCTGGGTCAGAGCCTGGCCCAGATCGTTGGTGCAGACGCAGGGCCCTGTGGTGACAGCCAATGTCCCAGAGGCAACCTGGGTTCAAATCCCAGCACATCCCTTCAGAGTTAGGCCTCAGCTGGGCGAGGGTTAGAGGAGAGCCCAGCTGTGTCGCTGTGAACCCTTTAGAGTAATCTCAGGGTAGCAGAGCTCGGCGTGGGGCACGGCTGCTCTCCCTCTTTCTCGGCGACACCTGAGCCGCTCACCACGTCTGTCCTCTTCCTCCTCCCCCAGGACCTGGAAGGGGGGCCACCCTCCAAGAAGCTGAAGCTGGAGACGTCGCAGCAGAACCCCGAAGAGATGTAGGCACCGGCTCGGTCTCCGGCCGTGTGTCCTGGCGGGGGTACCCGCAGGCTGCATCCTGAACCCCGCGGCCCGGGCAGCGCCCTCAGGTGCGGACAGAACCTCTCAGTTTCCAGTTTACCAAGTCGAATCCAAGGACACCCGACCCCGGCGTGACTTCTCAGACACTGAAGACCTCTGCTGCGAAGCGAGACCCCTCGAACCTTGAAGGGACCCCTCCTCGGGGAGGTGGGCGACAGCTCAGGAGTCTGCACACTGTCCTGGGAGCCAAGATGACATTTGTGTTGCTGCTGTGTCTCCCCCCCTGCCTCACAGTATAAGCTATGGGAGGGCGGAGCCCGTCGGGAGCCGCTTCCTGCCGGGGGCTTTTCACCGTTCCACCGATTCCTTCCGCTTTCTTTTTCTGTGCCTTGTGCCCTTGAGGTGACCTCCGGCATGTCTCCTGGTTGTTTTGCGTCTCCCTTTGCAAAGTGCCCTCTCTCGGCCAGCGGCAGCTGCCACCTGACCCGCCTCCCTCCTCCCCGCCGAGACTGCTTGGGGGCCAGCGGGGTGCAGCTGCGGGGAGCCGGGCACCCCAGTCCCGCCTGGCCACCGCTCCGCGCCCTGCCCGCCCGGGCCTTGGGTGCCGGCTGTTCCTGGGAATCGCCAAGCCCTTGGATGTCTCCGGCACTTCCGCAACCCCTTGTCCTCCCGACGGCCCCGCTTCCGTCCTCTACTGTCTCCCGGTCCTCGGAGGACAACACTGCGGCAACTTCATCTCCCGAGCTGGGCCGGCGTCAGGGCTCAGGGCCGGGGAGTCCGGGAGCAGGCGGCAGGCCGAGCTGGTGCTGAACCCTCCCCGGGATGTCGCTGGATTCCAATCCACGGGCCCTGCCACCCTGGCGCCCCGAGGGCGTGGGCAGGGAGCCCGCTCCCCCGTCACTCACGAGGTACTGACTCTCCGAGCTGCAGCGCGGGGCTCGGTCCCAGGAGGAGCCCTGGGTCTCGGCAGAGAGCAGCCCCGATGATTGGGCCTTAAAGGCCACAAAAGCGCCCAGGACTTGGGAAGCTTTGCACACCTTCCAGGAAGGAGCGCCCCACAGAAGCGGCCCCCTGCCCCCACCCTGCCCACACCGGGACAGCATCTTCCCGTCTCCATGGAGACGACAGAGGCACCTGCCCGACGATGGGCAGTTCTGGGGCCTGGTTTGCTCTAATGACTCTGGGACTCCCCAGACCCTAACCCTTCTCCTAGGCTTTCTTTACTGCACTGGAGTTCTGGCTCCCTCAGAGTCCTGTGTTCCCGGGGGTGGGGCTGCGGGATTTGTTGTTTTGTTTCTGTTTTGTTTTGGGGGCTAAACTGGTGCATATTCAGGTACCACCTTCGCTGTGGGGCTGTTTCTCCCACCACCTTAGGAAGTGTCTGCCAGATTCCATTTTCTAAGAGTTTCTGAGGGCAAAGCTCCTATGTTTTTTTTCTTTTAAGGGGAGCCTATCTATTTCCTGCACTTCAAAAAGAATCAGAAATGTTCCTGAATTTCAAATACCTCATGCAAAATGTCTCCTGAAATAAGGGAAAAAAAAACTTTGAAAATATTAATGTTGAAGTTAGCAATGCTGAAAGAGTTCTGTCTTAAAAAAAAACAAACACAAAATCCTCGTACTTCTCCATCCTGCCCTTCAGGCAGCCGGTTCTGCTGAGCATTGCGACCTGGGTCTTTGGTCCCAGCTGTGACCCAACGTGCATGACCTGGTGACCTATCTGAGGCTCACGGTGGCTTGACCTCCAGATCTCTTGGAGCTAGGATGACGCCTTCCTTTGCAGCAAAACCATTTCAAGGCAAGACGAATTGGGATATATTTATTTCTCTAGGGAAATGAGAGGTGACAGCTGATGGAGAGTCCCACATAACTATCCACAGGGCCAGCGGGCCAGCCGAGACCCCCTGCGCCTCTCCGCACGGGCGAGGGGAGCTGGCGCAGCGGGGGATGACTATGACCAAGTCCTCGGTCCCCGGGCTGTCCTTCGTTTCTCTCTGAAGTGCCTGTAGGTAGGAATGGGCCAGTGGTAGGGACCAACCAGGCCCCGCCACAACCACGGCCAGGCCAGGCAAAGCGCTGGCAGCCCCCTGCCGGCCAGACGCCTTCCACATGGATCGGTGACACTGCAGAAATCCAATGTGCTTCCTTCTCAGCCACCCGCACCCCGCACCCCTTCCCCACCGCAGAACCTGAGACCTGGCCTAAAGGGCTCCCAGGGCAAACTCCATCCCCAAGACGCCGAGGCGGGGAGGCTGTGGCTCCACATTCCAGAGTGCTGGCACCCCAAGGCTGGGGACTGCTCCTAGGGTGGTGACTGCCATCCACAGGTGGTGTCACGTTCGGAATGTTCCTTAGCGCCGAGGACCTGCTTAGAGGGATAAAGACCTTCTTTTCACTGTTACTTAATTTTTTTTTTCTCTTACGATTTTTTTTTTTTTGGTGTGTTGTACAGCAGTATAATTTTTCACTTATTTATTCCATCAGTAGATATGGTTTGTACAATGTACAATGGTTCCATTTCAGAAAATAAAATTCAAATCATGAGTACATGATGTTTTGTTTTGTTTTGTTGCTGTCCCGGGGGGTATTGTGAGCGACATCCCCAGCCCATTTTTTATGTTTTATTTTGTTGCAGGGTCTCGATAAGTCACTAAGTAGCCCAGGTTGGACTCATAAACTCCCAATCTTCCTGCCTCAGTCTCTTAGAGTACTGGGATTACGGGTGCGGGCCACTAGACCAGGCCACTCTGGTTTTGCCACATTAAAGGGTGAAATCAGATGAGTGGCGAGGATGGCCAGTCCCTGACTACACAGGGAGGCGTGGTCCTGGCAACCAGCCTGTTGCCTTCCATCACCAAGGTGGCCGTCATTCCAAGCACCAGCTGGGTGCGGGGGCAGCCCCAGGCCCTGCTTTCTGTGGGCGGGTGGTGTTGGTCACCTGTGTCGGTGAGGAAGCAGCAGGAGTGGCTCTTGTTCAGCTTGTGTGACAGCCAGATCGCCAATCTGAAAGCCACACCCACCTAGGCCTGGGATAGCTCTGTAATAGAGTAGGCCGGCCACCACATAACAGAAAAAAACAGATAAAAACCGTACCTGACACCACCCTCCAGGTCTGGCTTCCTGGATTTAGAGCAGCTGGAGGAGAAGTAGGCTGCAACCCTGTCCTTTTTTTTTTTTTTTTTTTGGTACCAGGGATCAAAGTCACAACCTCATGCCTGACAGGCAGGCGCTTAGGCCACTGAGCTAAATCCCTGGCCCTATTTTTTGAGACAGGGTCTCACTGTGTGGTTCAGGCTGGCCTTGAACTCACTTTGTAAGCCAGGTTGGTCTCGAACTCATAATGATCCTCTTGCCTCAGCCTCCTGAGTACTGGGATTAACAGCATGCGCCACCATACCTGGCTTCTGCAACCCTGTCTTGACCTGGAGGTGGGCAGTCATCTCAGCACCCAGGGTCAGGCTGGATCCAGAACCTTCCCCAGGCCTGTCCTGCCTGCCTGACTTCCTCCCTTAGCAGTGCTCACTTCGTCTTCCAGCCTGGGGCAGCCTCCAGGGGCTGCTGAGAAGGGAACACCGCCAAGTCAGGACAGGCCGACAGGCAGGCCAACACTGTCCCCTCCTGTCTTGCTGCCTCTCCTCCCGCCCCGTCACCTCACACGCTCCAGGCTTTTTTTTTTTTTTTTACCAAAATTGGTCCCTCAGCTAACTCAGCTCCTGATACGGAAAGTTCAGCTGGGCGAAACACAAATCACTGGAGCCCTCTCTGTTTACTTAACAGGGAGGGGGGAAAGCTGGACCCGGCAGCAGCTCTCCTGCCGAACTTCCCTTCCAGGCGCCTGCCTGTGGATTTTTTTCTTTTTCTTTTTTCAGTATTGGCAATTGAACCCAGGGTCTTTGCACTGAGCTGTATCCCCACTCTTTTTGTTTGTTTGTTTGTTTGTTTGAGACAGTCTTGTCAAGTTCCTAAATTGCCCAGGCTGCACTTGAACTTGCAGTTTTCCTGCCTGAGCTTCCAGAGTGCTGGGTCTGCGGGTCTGCACCACACCAGCCTCTCTGTGGATCTTGCCTTTTCCCTCTGCCCCGCATGTCTCCAGCTCCATCAGTCGCTCTGCTTCTCTCCTCTGTTGAGATCTCTGACTCCCTAGAGCTGGTGACTTCTGCTGTCTGCCTTTACCGACGATCAGCCGAGCACAGGCTGGAAGGCAGGCTTCATGGGGGTTCATGGAGCCCCATCTCTGTGCTGGGTCCTGGGCAGCAAGATTCAAACTTGATTTTATTTCTAGGCATAAAAGTGAGCCAGAGCCAGGTATGGTGGCGCATGTCTGTAATTCTAGCACTCGCGAGGCAGAGACAGGAGGATCGCTGCAAGTTCCAGGCCTGCTGAGGCTACACAGTGAGTTCAAGGTCAGCCTGGATTAGAGGGAGACTGTCTCAAAAAAAAAAAAAAAATTAGTGAGCCAGGGCACTAAAGAGAGTGCTAGCTCAGCTGGGGAGAAGGCGGGTGTGCATTTGGATAGAGAGGAGAGAAGCTCCTAGGATACAGAAGGAACCCCTAGTAGGGGCTAAGAAACAGTTTTTCTTGTTTCTTGCTTTGTTTGCTGTACTGGGTGGGTACTGAACCCAGGGTTTTGCACATGCTATGCAGGCAGTCTAGCATAGAGATACAGCCCCAGCCCTTTGTATAGCTTTTACTCGGAGACAGGTCTAACTTCCTTTCTTACCCCTCCCGGCAATGCAGTTTTCCTCCAGAGGCTCAAGGTAGATAAGCATGGGCTTGGTCAGTGCATTCCTTTCCTCTCCTGAGGCTACTCTCTAAGTCTGTAAGTGGGGCTGTGTTAGCCAGGTGAGTCCCAGTTTATATGGTCCTGCCCCCAGGCTGCTCTCATTGGTTCAGGGATGGTCACATGACCCCAAGTGGCCCAATGAGAGTCAGTCCTGAGATTTTTATGGGAACTGGCAGGAAAGAGTTGAGATGGAGCATGGAGAGGGTGATGTTAAATGTAAAATGAAGCCGGGCGTGGTGGCGCATGCCTTTAATCCCAGCACTCGGGAGGCTGAGGTAGGTGGAGCGTTGTGAGTTTGAGGCCGGCTTGGCCTACAACGCGGCGCAAGGCCGACCTGAGCTACATAGTGCGACCCTGCCTCAAAAAACCAGGGCCGGGAGTTTGGCTCAGTGGCTTAAGTGCCTGCCCTGGCAGGCGCAAGGCTGTGAGTTCAATCCCCGGTGCCGCAAAAAAAAAAAAAAAAAAAAAAAAGTAAAATGAGTGTGGTGACACACACCTGTAATTCCAGCACTCTCGAGGATGAGGCAGGACGATTGCTGCCAAGTTCTAGGCCACACTGGGCTACATAGTGAGTTCAAGCCTAGATTGCTGCATAATGAGACCTTGTCTCTAAATAAATAAATATTTTTAAAATGGGAGCAGCAGGGGTGATTTTGACCATACCGGAAGATGCCTGTCTGAGAGTGAAGCCAACACAGGAAAGAGAGCTGGTGAGTGTAAGCCTTCAAGAGCAGTGCTTCAGGGCATGACCCCTGCCAACCCTGTATCCCTGACCTTGAACTTTCTAGTTTGTGAGCTAATAACTGTCCTTGATGGGTTAGCCTGGTATTAGTCACCTTTCCGCTGCTGAGACAAAAAGGTTCACTTTGGCATTCACTGTTTCAGAGGGTTCAGTCCATGGCCAGCTGGTTTCAAGGCAGAACTGTCATGGTGGAAGGGTGAAGTGGAGGAAAGAAAGCTGCCCGCTTCATAGCAGCCAGGAAGCAGGGGGGTGGTGGTGGTGGCACAGTGGAGGGGGCCGGCCCAGGTGTGAACTTCAAAGGTGCTCTGACACCTGCTTCCTCCAATGGGGCCCCAGCGCCTGACAGCCCATCCAGCTGTGAACTTGCCATGGATGGACCCAAGGCCTTAATCACCAAAGTCAGCACCCTCATAAACCCCCAGCCTTGCATACAGCTGCCTTGGGGATCCAGCCCTCTATACATCAGTCTCTTGGGACACTGCCTGTTTAAACCACAGCACTTAAACTGAGTGTTCCCCCAGGTCATCCCCCGCATTTCTGTCCCCGAACTTGAAGTTGACAAACCCAGCCTTGACCAATCTGGGAGCCCCTCCACCTCCCATGGGATAGTTTGGACTCCTGAGTGCATTCACTTGGAGGAAGTGTCTGTCCCCTCCAAATCAGTCCTCTTGTAGTGTTCCAAATGGCGAAGACTTGGAAGGTGACTAGTTAGCAACAAGGAAACAAACAGGAAAACATGTTTAGACCTGTTTAGACTATAACCTTCAGCATCTCAAGTTCCATGCCTCCACAGTTATTTGAGGAGGCAAGTATTTTAACCTCTCTGGGCCCCAGTTTTCTCACCTGTAAAATGGAGAGATTCATAGCACCTACTAGCCAGGTATGGCGGTGCACACCTGTAATCTCAGCACTGGGAAGACTGAGGCAGGAGGATTGCTGTGAGTTTGAGGCCAGCCTGGGCTACATAGTGAGCTCAAGGCCAACCTGAACTACATAGGGAGACTCTGTCTTTTTAAAAAAATTATTCTTTCAGCTACCTAATGTTTCAACAGGAAAGTGTGGTCTAGGATTGGGTTGGCGGGTTTTTCTGCACAGAGTCGTGTGGTAAAAAGCCTCAGTTGCAACTCTTTGGTGCTACTGTGTTGCAACGAAAGCAGAGACAATATGCAAATGAACAAGCATGGCTCCGTTACAGTAAAATTTAATTTACAAAGACAGATGATGGGTTTGGTTTGTAGCCCCCTGATTCAGGGAAGACAGGCTGGTTCCAGGCTCCTACTGAGGTCCTACAGGGCCCTGTTCCTTGGCTTCCCTGGTCTCAGTTTTCCTTTCTGTTTGACGGAGACGCTGCTTCTCTGCCCTGATTTGGGGTTGCCGGGAGGTCAAATGAGCTCATCACAGCTCTGGGCACTAGGGGAGAAGAAGCTGCAGAGTTTGGGGCCTTTGGGGATTCTCTGATGCAAAACACGTTGTTGTTTCTGCTGAGGTCTGCAGAGAGAGCCAGGACCCCAGCCAGTAAGTGTGTCCTGGGCACCTGTGTCCCAGGGGCTATCACAAAGTGCGACAGAGTCCAGGGGTGTGGCAGTGCCCCCAGCCCCTGCCTCCCAGAGGAACAAAGGTGAGGGACCCAAAAGTTACATGGAGCATGAAGTGGGTAAAAATCCCATTTTTCTACTTTTGCACACTTGCACACACCTTGCCTTAATCACACCCACTGAGTAAACACATAGACTGCTTCCTGTATCCCTCAGGGAAAAGTGCTGAGATGCACAGCCGGCTACTATTATGTTGAAATACAAATTTACAGTAGAATAGTAAGGGATGGATCTGGTGGACCCAGAAAAGTTGACACCCAATCCTAGAACTCAGGAGGCTGAGACAGGAGGATCACACCAAGTTTGAGACCAGACTACACTAAATAATGAGTTCAAGGCCAGCCTAGAATATATAGTGAGACCCTGTCTCAAAAACAAAATGTTGGTATCCACAGAGCATCCTGGAACCATTCCCCTGTGAATAACAAGGGAAAACTTGGACTGTGTGATTCCATTTCTATGAGATTTCTAGAAAGAGCCAAATTCTGGAAATGTGATGCTGCGCCCAGGTTGCCTGGGGCTGGGAACAGGGTGTGACTCCAGACAGCACAAGGCAATGTTTTCTGGGTGATGAATGTCTAAACCCAGGTAACAAGGATGATGACACATGTTATAAACATTTTTGGGGGGGTGTCAGGAATTGAACTCAGGACCTTGTACTTGCCAGGCAAGTGTGCCACTGAGCTACAACCCCAGCCCCCTAAACTTATTAAAGCTCATTAAGTTGTACACTTGTAATGGGTGAACTGAGGATGATGCAAATTACATCTCCATCAAGATAGCCTGCTGGGGTGGTGGCGCATCCCTGTAAATCCCAGTACTCTGGGAGGTTGAGGCAGGAGGATCGCAAGTTTGAGCCCAGCCTGGTGAATTTAACTGTCAAGTACGAGCCTGTCTAAAAACCAAAAAAATCCTCGAAATCCCCAGCTACACTCGTCTTCTTCAGCACCTGCCTCCCTTTCTATGTGTGAGATGGGGGTGACCATGCCTGCCCTGCCCACGCCCCAGTGTGGAGAAACTGCGACGGCTGGGCTGCGCAGACCCTCCCAGCCGTCCCCACCGGTGAGTGCTCCCTGTGATGGCGACGTCCGAAGTAATCCAGATCCTGTTTTGCTTTGCACATCCGACCTGCCGCCTGCCGGGCTGGGAGCCACGCGTAGCGGATGCACCAGCCCTGAACTCTGGCCCAAGCTGTCCCCAGAGATGGCCCTGGTCTTTCAGTTTCCACGCTTGTTTATTTTCAAAGAAACATTGCCAGACTGTGTGGCCACCCCTGCCCTTTAATGATTGGTTTCATTCAGGAGATTTCAGGGAGAGCGAGGCGAGGTAAGGAGGTCAGTAGCCAAACCATCTGCTGCAAAGACCCACAAGATGCCTCGCTGGGGGCTTGAGGGGCGTGTGGGGCAGGTGGCTCAGTCGCAAAGTGGGGCCAGATCATCCCCTACCCCAGAGCCCCAGGAATGATGAGGCTGTTTGTGACCATTACAAACATTTGCCAGACAGTGCTGGAATAACTGGACCTCTGTACTGCACAGCGATGACCCCGTCTTGGACCATATCACAGATTCACTCAAAATGGATTACAGGCCAAAATGTAACATGTAAAACCAAAATTTTTCTTCTTTTCTTTTGGTTTTCTTTTTTTGAGACAGGGTCTCACTATGTAGTTCAGGCTGGCCTTGAACTTGCAGCAGTCCTCCTGCCTCAGCCTTGCAAGTGCTGGGGTTACAGATGTGCACCACCATGCCTGGCAAAACCAATTTTTTTTTGGAAAATATAGAAGAAAATCTTTGTGATCTCCAATTAGACAAAACTTTTTCTTTTAGCCATTACTCAAAGTATTGGCTGTAGCCAGGCATGGTGGCACACGAGTGTGATCCAGGGAGGACTGAGGTAGGAGGATCATTGAGACTTTGAGGCCAGCCTGGGTTACATAATGAGACCCTGTCTCAAAAAAAAAAAAAAGTATGGAAGACAAAAAGCACAAGAAAGATACTGACCACCATTAGCCTTTAGGTAAATGCAAATTAAAACTACAGTGAGGGATCAGCATCTGCCTGATAAGATATCTAAAAAGACTGAGGACACCTAGATGGTGGCCCATTCTTTTAATCCCTGCACTTTTGGAAGCTGAGGCAGGAGGATCTTGAGTTCAAGTCTCACTTAGGCAACTTATTGAGACCATGTCTCCAAATAAATAATAAGAAAGGCCTGGGGCCGTCACCACTGGGGAGTAGAGGGGGACACTGATGGTATTGGGGATGACTGAGGACACAGAACACCTAGGATTTTCATGCACTGCCAGTGGAAAAATAGAGTGTGTGGTCACATTTGCAAAAGAGTTCAGCAGACTTGAGTCAGGCTTGGTGGCCCGTGCCTATAGTTTCAGCTACTCAGGAGGCTGGGGTAGGAGAATCCCGTAAGTCTAGGGCTAGGGGTCAACCTTAGCAATCTAGTAAGATCGTGTCTCCCACCCCTTACTGGAATTGAACCTAGAGTCTCCTGACTGTGCTTCATCACAGCCCGTTATTTGTTTTTTTATTTCTGAGACAGGATCTCACTGAATTGCTAAATTGCCTAAACTGGTCTGGATCCTCCTGCCTCAGTCTCCCAGAGTGCTGGGATTACAGGCACATGTCACTACCTGTCGTGTCTCTTAAAACAAAGTTTGGCAGATTTCCTATAAAATTAAATATAAAGGGCCGGAAGTTTGGCTCAGTGACTTAAGTGCCTGTCTGGCAGGTGCAAGGCTGTGAGTTCGATCCCTGGTGCTGAAAAAAAAAATTAAATATAAGATTACAGTATCACCTAGCCATTCTGCTCCCAAGTAATAAAACTGTACAAAAACCTGGATGTGGATGTTTACAGTGGGCTTATTCATAATCACTCCAACTGAAAATAGCTGAAATGACTTTCCACTGGTGAGAAGAAAAACAAACCATGGCACATTCATGAAATGAAAAGCTCCTTAGCCTCCAGGCATGGCAGTACATGCTTATAATCTCAGCACTTGGGAGGCTGAAGCAAGAGAATCACAAGTTCAGGGCTAGCCTAGGCAATTTAGCAAGACTTTGTCCCAAAATTTAAAAAGGAAGATATAAAAAAAAAAAAAAGGAAAGGAAAAAAAGGAAAGCCAGGTGTGGTGGCACACACCTTTAATCCCAGCACTTGGGAGGCGGAGGTAGGTGGAGCGTTGTGAGTTCAAGGCCGGCTTGGGCTATAATGCGAGCACAAGGCCGGCCTGAGCTACATAGTGCGACCCTGCCTCAAAAAACTAGGGCTGGAAGTTTGACTCAGTGGCTTAAGCATCTGTCTGTCAGGCACAAGGTTGTGAGTTCAATCCCTGGTGCCACAAAAAAAAAAAAAAAAAGAAAGAAGAAAAGAAAAGGAGAAATAGAAGGAGGAGGAGAAGAAGAAGAAGAAGAAAAGAAATACTATACAACAATAAAAAATAATGACTCTCAGAGGCATACAACATGGAAATACTAACAGGGATCCATTATCCTAAGTGAAAGAAGCCAGACTCAAGGCCACTTATTGAATGAGTGCATTCATTTATTGATATATTTTGAGACAGGGTCTCTCTGTGTAATCCAGGCTGGCCTCAGACTCAAGATCCTCTTGCCTCAGCTTCCCCAGTATTGTGATTATAGGTATATGCACCTATACTTGTGTCTAAGTTACTCTTCTCTCATTGCTGAGACAAAATACCCAATACCCAAGGTTAAAGGAGGAAAGGTTTATTTAGCTCATGGTTTGCAGAGGTTTCAGTCCATAGTCAGTTGGCTCTAAGATACCAAAAGCAACAAGAGCAAGAGAGAGCCATGAGACTGTTTCTGTCCCTTACATTGTATGCAGACTACCTGCCCTTGGGTGGGTGTAGCACTCACACCCAGTCTCAGCATGGGACCATGAATCAATCACAAACTCTAAATTCAGCCACCTATGAAAAGCCTGCTCCCCACATGACTGTATGAGGCTTTGGGGGGACATCCAGACACAAACCATAACAACTTGACTTACTGATGTATTTACTGAGACACAGGTTTGCCCTGTTGCCACTCCTGAGCTTAAGGCATCCTCCTGGCTCGAGGGTCCAGTGGCTCCTTTCCAGATTTCTGCAGAGCTTCCATGGTGAGTTCAAAACAGACCCGAGAGGGAGGAAAACAAGAACAAAACCATACACGAGGCGGGCAGCAAAGATAACATCTAATAAACCCAAAAGATCTGGGAGAGGTAAGAGATGATATATCCATGAAACCAAAGCAGACAACACTCCCTCAGAGAAGGAAGGAGAGAGGAAGAGAGATATGAAAAGAAGAAGAACTTCGAAGAAAGTTTTGCTTTGTCTTGCTTTGCTTTGTTTTGAGACAGGGTCTTGCTCTGTAACTCAGGCTGGCCTTCAGCTCACCACATAGCCCAGGCTGGCCTTGTACAGGCCGCCTGTGCATCTGTGGGTTTTGCACTTTGGATTCAACCAACCTTGGACTAAAAATATTTGGAAAATACCCTGTGTCTGTAGTGAACACTACAGACACTGGGGTGGGGGGCATTATTCCCCAAACAGCTATTTACATTGTATTAGGTATTATGAGTCATCTGGGAGTAACTGACTATAGGAAGATGTGCCTAAGTTCTAGGCAAATACTCTGTTGTTTTATGTAAAGGACTTGGGCTTCTTTTTGTTCCTTTGTTTGGTTTTGTTTTTGGTACCAGGACTCAAACTCAGCACCTTGCTGTGTCACTGAACTACAGCCCCAGCCGAGGACTTGGGCTTCTGCAGCTCAGTGTCGGGGGGCCGGGGTGGGGGGGGTAGGTGTGTGACCTGGAATAGAGCCCTTCCAAAGGTGTGACTGAGTGACTAGAATGGGAATGGAGAGTTTGCACCCAAGCACAAAAAAATAAAAAAAATAAAAAAAAATAAAAAAGAGAGAGAGAGAGAGTTGGGGAAACAAGTTCAATGTTTAACAGAAGTTCCAGAAAGACAGTAGAAAAAATAAAAAGAAGGGCTTTGGGGTGGAGCTCAGTGGTAGAGCTGGTGCCTAGCACGGAAGAGCCTTGGGTTCAAATCCTTATCAGAAGGGCCGGGAGTTTGGCTCAGTGGTTTAAGCACCTGCTTGGCAGGAGCGAGGTTGTGAATTTGATGCCCGGTACCGACAAAAACAAATCCTTATCAGAAGGGAGGGAATTAGGGCGTGGCAAACAAGTTGACAATAGGGCGTGACCTATCAATCACAGAGAGCTGTCAAATCACGGCCAAGATGCAGCTTTCCAGCTTCCCACACCCAGATCTAATGTCAAAAGAAAAAGGACAACATTGGCTTGGTCCACGCTGCCCTCTTATTCTCACAGTGGTCTGTCCTGCACACAGGGTGTTTCTTTAGAGCATGTCCTCTTTAGCACTTTTCTTCCTTCCTTATTTCTTTCTTATTAACTTTAAATAAACGTATTTTCATCTTCATCAGTTGCCCTTTCCAATTCTTTGAACAGGACAGCAATAGCCTGGAAAGGACTGCTGGCCACTACACTGTCCCAGAGCCAAAGGAAGGAAGGAAAGAAAGAAGGAAGGAAGGAGCCAGGCAAGGTGGTTGGCTCAGGAGGCTGAGGTAGGAGGGGCACCATGAGTTCAAGGCCAGCTTGGGCTAGGCAGTGAAACTGTCCCCCTCCCCAAAAGTAAAATATAACGAGTCAAAAGATGTCTGAAACAGAAGATTGTAGAATATAACTATTTTTAGAAAGTTAGACATCAATAGGAGAAGTAATAAAACTATTTCAAGTGGTGACCACAAGGGAATCAATGGGCGATAAAGGGCAGGAAGCCGGGCGTGGTGGCGCACGCCTTTAATCCCAGCACTCGGGAGGCTGAGGTAGGCGGAGCGTTGTGAGTTTGAGGCCGGCCTGGGCTACAACGCAAGCGCAAGGCCGGCCTGAGCTGCATAGTGCGACCCTGCTTCAAAAAACCAGGGCCGGGCCGGGTGTGGTGGCGCACGCCTTTCATCCCAGCACTCGGGAGGCTGAGGTAGGTGGAGCGTTGTGAGTTCGAGGCCGGCTTGGGCTACAACGCGAGCGTAAGGCAGCCCTGAGCTACATAGTGCGACCCTGTCTCAAAAAACCAGGGCTGGGAGTTTGGCTCACTGCCTTGAGTGCCTGCCCTGGCAGGCGCGAGGTTGTGAGTTCAATCCCTGGTGCCGCAAAAGA
>RJWM01021306.1:0-35573 GCA_004363535.1 Dasyprocta punctata | reverse complement strand
CCTTTCTCCCTGTATACATATTTTATATTGGTTCTGATTCTCTGGAAAGTACAAATATATCCTGTAGACATTCATGATTTCTCCTCCATTTATATCCAATTAGTCATTAAGCTTTTGAATTCAAATACCAAAATATTTGACATTCTTCCAAACTAGATTTTACTGAATTAAAGCTATTTTTGGTTCTTTTTTTTTTCTGAAATACAATATGTTGGGCCCAAAATTTTCTGAAATTTCATTTTATTAGGAATAACCTTTCTATCCAGATGAATTTTTGAGATTATATTCATGGCATAGATTCTAATGACGTTAAGATGTAAGACTATACTACAGGTTAATTTATTTTAGAAAATACAAAAGATTTGCTTGTATTTAAAATAAAAGGACACTGGTAGGGATATTACATAAAATGAATTACGAGGATGCATTAATAATGAAGATAAGATTTACAAGTCCTCATTCCAACAGCATAATTCATCCAGAAGACAATGAATTAGTTTTGAGGGAAGAAGGATGAAAAATATATGTTCTTTATCCATAAGGAATAAGTCTAGTGGAAGACAAATACATATTTGTCAATTATAGGTGAGAATCTAAATCCTACAACTGGTGTTGTTTTCCTCTATTTTTTTTTCCCTTGCCCTAAAGAAGGACAACATCATTTTTAAACTTTTAAAAATCTTTTAGTGTTGCATGCCTGAAATTTCAGAACTCAGGAGGCTGAGGCAAGAGGATCACTGCGAGCTTGAGGTCAATCTGGGCTACAAAGTGAGTTCAAGGCCAACCTGAACTGCAGAGCAAGACCCTTTCTCAAAAAGACTAGGAAATCTTTTTTTATTAGTTCATGTTGTTAGTACACAATGATTATATATATATATATTTTTTTTTTTGATACCAGGGATCGAACTCATGATCTCCCTCTTGCTAGAGAACAAAGGCACTTAAACCACTGAGCTAAATCCCCAGCCCCATGATGATTATATTCATTGTGGGGAGTTGGTACATGTACATAGCACATTTTAATTCTTTTTATTTCCACTCTCCTTCCATCACTTTGTCCCCTTTCCATTTTTAAGAGATCCATCTCCTTGTTTCCTGTTATCTATCTTTTGTTTTGCTCTTTAAACTATTTATACTTTGAGTTTTAAATAATAATTTAGCACCGTTATGAGGTTTAGATAAATGACATTATATTGATTTCAATGACTTAGTAAAGCCACCTTGTGTTTCTTGCTTTTGTTATATGAAGGCTGTAGATTATGTGAAATTTTGTTTGGCTTAACTAGGCTCTGCTAGGCTTCATTTGTCTTGTCTTTCTGTGAGTCATGTTAACTGTGTGTGTTGGAACATCCTGTACTCATAGTGAAAAGGAACTAATGTTGCCAGACTATGTGAAGGTATTTAAGGCTCCTGTCAAGCATAGAATACATCTGGACCACTCAGATTTTATTGGGTAAAGCAAGGCACATAACCAAGTTCAGAAATCTTTGACAGTGACAAGTACTCTATTTTCTAGGAGCTTGGCACAGCTGAGAAGAAAGTAAGTATGAACCAGTAGTATAGTGTACCACAAGACAACACTCATGTAAATCAAAACATTTAGCACAATGTCTGGCACAGAGTACTTGTAAAATAGCAATAATAAGAATAGTAGCTAAGTGATATAGAAATATGAAAGATAGAGCAATTCATTCTTCAAGGGAGGTGTAGAAGATCATTATAGGGGAGGAGCTATTATACCGGTAACATAGGGGAGAAAAAGAAGAAGGACGTTTCAAATGAAAGGAATGTAATAAGCAAGGGCACAGTGACATAGAAGATTAAGCCACAACCTAAATCACTGTGGAGTCTCTATTATTCCTTCCTGGAAGTAAGTCTGATATCTGCAAGTAATAGAATGTTTAATTAAAGGTAGTTTAAGCAATGAAACAAATGTGTTTTAGCATTAACCAAGAAGTCTAAAGACAGGGAATTTCAAGATTCATTCAACACTATGAGGATGTCTTCACCTGTGTGAATCTGTCTTTCTTGGCTAGGAAGACTGTTGTTCTTAGGTCTTTTCTCTTGGGTCCTCAAATAGGCTTTTATAGATCCAGTTCTAATATCCTCTCTCAACAACATCTAAATGCAGGATGGGAGTTTCTCCTTTATTTATTTTTATTAGTGCAAGAAATATTTTCTAAGAAGCTTAACTGTTGTGTCTGATTGGCTAACACTAAGTCAGATTTCCACTCCCAAATTACCATTGGTTATAAGAAATGGGCTTACTATGATTAATTTAGAACAACAAGGAGTCTAGGGAAATTATCATCTTCTCTAAAAATCGTTGTTCTCTTGGCAAAGTATAAATTTAGGATTCTATTAGCAAAAGGAGGGCAACGATCAGGCTACCGATAGTATCTGGATTCACAGGTGTGAGATTTGTGTTTTCCAGTCAAGATTAACTGTCACAAGTGGGTGACCATCTTAGTGAGTACTATCTTTGCTATAATAATTTATATAAATTTTTATTTTCAATAACTTCTGATATGGTTGATAACTGAACATATCATCAGCAACAAAATTCAGTCATTCAAGTATGGAGCCCACAGAATTTATAGTAGACCACTGGTATATCTTCATAATGTAGAATTGCAATATTAAGTCCTGAAATTTGATGTGGAATCTACCTTGAGATGTGGTCTTGAAGTCTGACAAGTGTATGATCTGTCTTATATTGTAAACTGAAAATGAACTTTATTGAGAAAATGACGTGTTGCCTACTTCCCAATAATGACACAGAACAAATCTCTTGCCCTATTTTTAATTGATTTATTGTGACAGAGTTCATTAATATTGCTAATTTAATATTGTCAACATTTTTTTTAAAGAATCCCTTAACTTTATGTAAACTTAGCAAAGAACTCAGTACCCTCCCTAGAAATATGCTTATGTTCGTGCCAGTGCAAAGGCCAGTGTGAACATTTGATCAGCCTATAGCTTTTTTGAGTGGGATATAGATTCCCAAGAATAACTTTGCAGTGAACATTAAATGCTGACAAAATGGCGTGAGTCAACACATACACTTACATCCTATAGTAGGCTTAAAAAATAAACATGAAAACTTAATTTATCCACAATGCAGAAAATGAAGCAAAAGGTAGGAATTCATCTATTTTCTTCCCTCTGTTATATTTTAATATCCAAACAGCCTGTCACTATGACTCATTATAATCCATTCTGCTAATGACATATTTCAGTACCCACACATTTTCATGACTCTTATTCATTTGTTTGAGTCAATTACAGTAACTATTCATCAGTATATTTAAAAAGTCTCTACCCCTTTATCCTTTTGTGTCTCTCATTATAAGCTTTTTAGCCCCTCACCCTTCTGCTTGGTGGAATTTATGTCATGAAATGGAGTAGAAAGCAAGAAATCAGGAAGTATGAGCTTTGTGGGAAAGATGAATCATTAGAGAAGATCTGAAAAAGACATTAAAGCAATGAGAACAAAGACTTAAAGTGACTGTTTGGTGGGTAAAGTGACTGTTTAGTGGGTGGCTCCTTTGATCAAGAGGCTTTGGTAACCACAGAGATCTATGGGGAGAGGGGACAAGAGTTTAGGCAATGCGGTTGGTATTTGCTATGCGGATCCTCCCTTTTCCTAGTTTAAACTGGTAATCTTAATTTTTAAAAATTTGAACAAATAGGGCTGGGGATTTAGCTCAGTGGCAAAAGTGCCTGCCTGGCAGGCGTGAGGTTGTGAGTTCGATCCCTAGTACCAAAATTTAAAAAAAAAAAAAAAATTGGAACAAATAAAGTTTTCTCTTAACTATTTATGCCAGTATTCATGGCCCATCTCAATATTTCCTGCTGAAAGAAAAGAAACAAAAAAGAGTTAGCACAAAAGATTTTGATTCATTGCAATTTACCAGCATGTTCCCATTATATTTTCTAAAATACAGTGGATGAAACATTCAGAAGAGGGTGGAAAATTCTCTTAGAATGAACACGTATCAAGAATAGAGTGATGAGCTGGGTGTGGTGGCACACACCTTTAATCCCAGCACTCAGGAGGCTGAGGTAGGAGGAGCGTTGTGAGTTCGAGGCCAGCTTGGGCTACCACGCGAGCGCAAGGCTGGCCTGAGCTACACAGTGTGACCCTGCCTCAAAAAACTAGGGCCAGGAGTTTGGCTCAGTGACTTAAGCGCCTGTCTGACAGGCGCGAGGTTGTGAGCTCAATCCCCAGTGCCGGAAAAAAAAAAAAAAAAAAAAGGGTAGAGTGATGTTCTAAGTGTCTTCTAGTCATCCTCTTGTGTAGTGTCCACCAAATTACAAGATGCATGCTTTTCATTTCACAAATGCAGAAATCTAACCTCATAGCATTGAAGTAATTCATTCACAGATTTCAAGTTGAGGGAACTAGGATTTGAACCCACCTTTCTCTCATTTCACAGCCTGTCCTAGTTATTTTGTGCCACTTTTTTTTTAAAGGACTAGATGAGGTTTTAAAAAAAATATACATATATATATGGTTTAGACAGCACTATAATAAATGTATTGGACTTATGCATAAATTATTGATTGAATATACAGTACTCATTAATATAAGATAAACTATGCTTCCTTCTTTTATTATAACTTTATTGCTATTGTTGTCTTTTTGTTTGGTTTTAACCAGAAGCAAAAATTACTGTGTAGTTTTAACTTAAGGATTACCTTTTTTAAAACAAATGCAGGCAACTTGAGACCATACTTGTAAGTGAAATAAATCAGACCCACATGTATAAATGTGGTATTGTCTCACTAATGTGAGAATCTGAAAGAGTAAACAAGACTCAAAGTGTACAATAGATATTGTAAATAGGGAAGAAACTGTTCAAAAGAAAAGAAGAACTGTGATGGGAGAAACAGAAAAGGAAAGATGGCAAAAGAAAAAAATAATATATAAATGCAAGACAGTTAAGATAGGTATACAGCTGGTTTCTCTTGGTTCACTGAGGGGAAACTTTTGTGCTAGCAATTTTCTAGACAATGTTTCATACCTACATCTTGTACTCTGAACCACTATTTTGAATACAACAATATTCAGTGTGTTGATTATTGTTACTCTCTTACTAGCCTGTTTTGAAACAGTTTTACTGTTATTTCTTGTTTTTTTTTCTGTTTAAAATTTAAAAAAAATGAATGTAGGCAAATTTTAAACTGTTAATGTGAAGACAAACTGATACAATTTTAATGGACACAAGTTAGCAATATATATTCCATGTCTTAAAAAACATGTCTTGCAATCTAACAATTCACCTTTTATGTGCTTTATCTAAAGGAATAATCATGAATTTCCAAATTATGTCAAGGATGCTATTTCATCATTACTATAATTGCAAATAATTGAAATGGCCAACAATGAATTATTGATTCAATAACCTAAAGTATAGCTATGATGAGAGTCTTTTTGGTTATTAATAATCATATTTTCCAAGAGTAATAATTTGAACAAATTTTAAGACTATTCAATGAACATTTAGTTTATAAAACAATATATGCAGTACAATTCCTATTTCATTTAGGTTCATTTAAATATACTTGCAAAAAATATAATAAGTATGCATGTTAAAAGGTTAACTATGATTATATGGCTAAAATATTATGAAAGGTTTTAATTGCTTCCTAAATTTTGTTCCAAAGTTAACTAAATAAGCATGTATTGTTATGTGGTCTAAATGAGCAATAAAAATTATGATTTTGATTGACAAATTAAGCATGCTTTCCAACCTACCATCAACAAATGAATCACATGAAGAACTGAATCCTTGAGCATTTTCGGGTTCATCTTTTCCCACCAATTCCTAGTTTGGACTGAACACTGTAATATGCATATTCTCATACTTATTAGTTTTGTTTTTTTAGTTCAGTTCTTTTGTTCATATTTTGTATCAGATTTCCAAATAAATCACTAAGGAAACTCATCTCTCCCACAGTGACATTTGAAGGGAGCTGCCTCACATAACCCCGCCCCTATCAGCAAGCATTCTCTATTGTAACATTCAGGTGTGGAAAGATATCGCCAAATATCCAGGTAACTTGTGTGAAATCTTACTAAGAGCCTTTTACTGTAATGAAGTATTCAACCTGACTTTGCCTGAATGGTAGTTTCTGTTCCTTATTGGCTGTTGATTTGATAAGCCTAGTTAACAGTCCTAGAAAGAAGCTGGGTGGCTTTCAGGTCCTGCCAGTCAATCTTTTCAGAAGTGGCACTTTGAGGATATATCTTAACACCAGGCTACTAGACTCTGGATGGAAATGGTGCCTGCTTATCTGAGTTTTCCTATGTCTCATGTAGGCACAGGAGCAGAAGTGATCCTGAAACATTTGCAATACCATCCCAAGCATCAGGGACTGATAGAAAGTCACAGGGCAAACAAGTTAAAAGTTGCCAAAGGATGATACAAGAGGCACTCACACTGAAAGATAGCCCATGGTTCCTAGGGTTCACTGCCAAAAGTGTTTATACTTTTTAGAGTATGGTTTAGTAATTCTTTGATTTTGTGTGTGTGTGTGTGTGGCACCGGGAATTGAACTCACAACCTCATGCCTGCCAGACAGGTGCTTAAGCTGCTGAGCCAAACTCCTGGCCCTAGTTTTTTGAGGCAGGCTCGCACTATGTAGTTCAGGCCTGTCTTGCACTCGCGTTGTAGCTCAAACCAGCCTTGAACTCACAACACTCCTCCTATCTCAGCCTCCCAAGTTCTGGGATTAAAGGTGTGCACCACCACGCCGGGCTAATCTTTGATTTTTGATAAAGACCCTCAAAATCTGAGTTGAGATCACCCAAGCTAAGCCAGGAGTGTCTGGGTCTTTGAGGTTATGCCAGTGGGTCTGGATAGAAACCACAATCTGACAACCTTCCTATAAATATTAAGCATCAGACTTAGTGTTTATTCTTTTGTTGTATCTTTTATGAATTGGGTGAATATATTTACATAACTTTCCTATTGTGTTCCTAATGTTAGTCTTACATAAGTCTGCTGCTTAAAGTCCTTTGATATCTTCTACTTGTTCAGTCAGTAATACCTAAGCTTTTGAACATGACCTAAATCTTTTCTCTACCTCCTTGTCCAACCACACTACCCTCTTTCCTATTTGCTCATTTCTCTATAGCCATCTTAGCTTTCCACAAGTTCCTTTTCATTCATACAGTCCATCCTTTGTATGATACATTGCTTCCCTTCCTTTTACCTGGCCACCCATCCTTAATATCACACCCTAAATGCCCCCCCTAAGAAGAGAGGCTCTTTCCCTCCTTTCACATCCTTGCCCTTACTCAAACTCACTATTCCATACTTATTTACGTGGATGTGTTTTCATATTTATCTTTCCTTTTACTGTTAGCTCTTCACAGAAGCAAACCGGGGTACTCTTTGGTTCACCGTTGTTTAGCACCTAGCATAGTGACAGGCAAGTAATAGGGATTTGATCAGTGCTCACTAAATGAATAAATAAATGACATTCTGTATTGTCATCTATAAAAGGGACTTTCTAGTAGCTAGGAAATTCAGTCACAGGAATTCACATACCTACTGCCAAGTCTAGTTCTAGCACATTCTCCTCGGTCTTAGTGACTCTCTAACAGGCTGTTTTCAGTTTTCATGTCTGGAAAATGATCATGAATGATGACTGGTAAAGATGCTTGCTGTGCAGATATAGAACTTTGTGAAAGAGTAAACAGTCTGAATAAAGACGGAGAGACAGGGATATAAACGCAAATTTTGAAGAAAAGGGGTTATTTGGATGGATTAAAACTCAGGAGCTATGTATGAATGTTAGAGTTTGAAGAAGATAGATTTGAATCAGATATGGAAAGCCTTTTTAAGGATTTTAGAAAAAAGGCACATTTTGTGACACAGATTTTGGAGTTATTTGCAAGCTTGCTTGAAAGGGTAGAAAATTTTAGTAGGGCATTCTTCAGCATAGCAAGGAAAACAGGAAGTATGGCCATTATTGCATGGAGGTTTACATAATTTGCAGTTGTCTCTTTTCCTTTGTTGATTTTTCTTTTTCTTCTTGCCACTTAAGGGCTGATACTTCCTGGGCTCTGGTTTATGTAATTGTCCCTTATTCTATTTGTCCTTCTTAAGTGTCCCCTCTCTTTCCTCTCGTATTGGTAAAACTAATTCATCTCCATTATACCCATGAATGTCAACCTGTTTTCCATTTAAACCATAACTTCTTATCTCTATAGGCAACTCCTAGATTTCCATATGATTCCTCAATCTCAGTGTGTCTAAAAGCAAAGCCAGCATCTCCCAAACAACCATATATCTCTTCCTGTATTGCCCACCTACAACATGTGACATTAGCATCATCGAGACAAGGATCCAGTCAGAATCCTGGGAATCATCTTGAGTTTGACTCCCTTGATTTCACTTCTTTCTTTCACTAGGGAATCAGTACCACATCCCATAGATTTTACTGCTTTAATCTTCACTCTTTTCCACCTCCTCTCTTCCATCCTCCCTGATGCTGCATTGTTTCAGGACCACATCAGCTCCCATTTGGCCAACTACCATGTCCACAAGGTCTTTTCATGTTTAGTTGATGCTCTTTTCTTGCACGTCTTTCACTGGCTTGAATAATTTTTTTCCAATATGGAAATCTGTTTTATTTGTAATCTTAAAGTTTCTCGATTTCCTTTTATGTCTGACACGCAATCTAAGAAGTTTAAATTCTTTAATATAGCTTAAAGCATCAGTGTTTCCCAAGAGAAATAATTCTAGGTCCTTCTTCAAGTTCCACTTTCTTCTTTGTGCTCTGCTGTCTTTTTTTGTATTGTCATTGATAACACTTTTATTGCTCTATTTTAGCCAATTGAAAAATATTTGAATTGTTTTTATTGGCTTTCATACTTCTCAACAGTAATTTCGTCTTTGTATGCTCAGTGCCTGGCAGAATGTCTTAGTAACATTCTTCTCATGGGTACACCCACAACTTAAATTAGTAGAGGTTCGTTTGGGTTCATACTTTCTGTTCATGGTCAGCTATCTTCCGTGCAGGAATAGAATGGCAGAAAGGGATCTTAGGAGAAAAGGTGCTCAACTTCTAACAACAGGAAGCAGAGAAGGAAGGAGAAGGAGAATGAAATATACCCTTCCAGAGCATGCTTCTTCCAACCAGGCCTCACCTCCTACCAGCACATTCAGCTATAAACTCATCAATGGGTGAATCCAATGATGGGTACAGTGTTCCCATGATCTAGTCGTCTTCCACACACGTGGAAATTTGGGGGGCACTTTAGCTCTAAATCATAACATCAGCAAGTTATTAGGAATTGTTGAAATACAAGATATGAAGATTGGAAATAAATTTGAAAATGGCTTCCCTACAGGAAGTAAGAGGACAAAAGAGAGTTAGGAAAAGGATAAGAACAGGGATAAACAAAATAAAGCAGGAGTAATTGAAATTGGAGAAGCCAAGAATTGCCATTGGAACTAAAAAAGGGCAATAGTAAAGTTTGCCTTTGCTTTCTAAAAGAGGAGGAATTCCAAGAATGTTAAATATAGCAGAAATTTAAGAGAGAAAAAGAAATAAGTAAATATATTTTCATTATGTAGTTAGGAACTTGAATGTGACTTTTGGGAAAAGAGTTTTAAAAGTGAGTCAGGGGGAGAGAATGCATGTTGAAGATTAACACATGGGTGGCAAGGAAGTTGAGGCAAGGACCCTTCAGAATTTTCATCAAGTAAGAGCAATATTGTGGGATTTAGACTGGAAGGGTGGAAGAGAGATGAACGATGTCTTCTTTTCTTGCTGAAGGCTGCTTATTAAAACCATTCCCTCTCTTTAATTTGTCAAAATTAAGGAGTGGGATATAATTAAAATTTATACATTTCTCTCTGTGCCAGTTCTTCTGACTTTTAGGGTAATTGTTAGTGTAAGTATTGAGTATGGGAGGACCTAGGTTTGGTCTGAAAAAAGTGATGCTTTAGCAGACACATACACATACACATACACACACACACACACACAAGACTTGGAAAGAGAGATCTTTCTTTAGAAGTCAACTACTTTTTCAGTTTTTGAAAGCACTTTTCAGATTTTAAAAATAATGCTTGATCATTATAACTATAATGATTTGAAAAAGAAAATGAATACTGTGTAATTTTCATCAAGAGATAACTATTATCGTATTTGCCTTGTATGTGCTTGTGTATGTATAAATATACTTACTGTATAACTTAATTTTACCATTATATATATGTATGGCAAAGTTAAACATGTTGAAAATTTTTGTAATTCTTTTCCATTTTTCCATTCATGTGCTGTTTGTAGTCTAACAACACTGAGGAGTTTATGACAACATCTTTGAGCAGCAAATTAAGCGTAGAGTTTCTGACTTAAGGACCAAAAGACAGATGATCAATCAATAGTATGATTTTTTTAAGCTGGGCGCAGTGGCGCAAGCCTTTAATCCTAGCACTCGGGAGGCTGAGGTAGGAGGAGGGTTGTGAGTTCGAGGCCAGCTTGTGCTAAAACAAGAGCCCAAGGCCGGCCTGAGCTGCATAGTATGACCCTGCCTCAAAACACTAGGGCTGGGAGTTTGGCTCAGTGGCTTAAGTGCCTGTCTGGCAGGCGTGAGGTTGTGAGTTTGATCCCCAGAGTTGCAAAAAAAACCAAACCAAAACCAAAACCAAAACAAAACAAAATCAATAGTAAAGATTTTATAGAATGAATAATTCAGGTGTTTTCCTTCCAGTGAAACAAATCCAGCATCCCAGTGATTTCTGTTGGATGTTTCATTCTTAGGATGCTACCCTCCATGATGTCATAGCTGCTTTGAAACTGGGCAGGTGACTTTTAAAGCCCTGGGGTCTGCCAGGGATTATTATTAGGAATTCCCTAACAATAAGAAGATCCCAAGGACAGCAGAGCCTGGTGGGTTCTCAGCCTCAGTCTTCTGGGCTAGCAAAGGAGGTGAAGGTACTGGAAGAAAAACTCTTGCCACCTCTGGCCCTGTTTCTAGCTAGCTTTCATGGGATTCAGGATTTAGTTCTTCATTAAGACTTTTGGGGAAATTTGAATTTGACCTTAAGGAGTTCAATCAGTTTAGAAGAGAGAAAGCAATGATATTTCATTATATTGGTGCCTCATGGAAGCTTTAGCTTTGATGCACCATGTTTTAGCTGATTTAAAGCCTGCCGTGTCAACTTCAGGGGAAATGAAACTAGCCTGACTTCTATTCCAGACCGACATTGCTCACTTCTCTGTCTTGTACATTATTCTTTACATGTCATGCCAGAAAAAATAATAATTCTGTGAACCTTTTTACCCCCGATAAGTGCTCACACAATGAATTTAATTAAAATCCCCTTTATCTATTATGCTGAAAACAAGGAATTAACAATATCCATTAAAATGACTGTTACGTTCACATCAAATGGATTTCAACACCAGACTAAAATGATATGAGGGAAGGCATAATCATGTGAGGCCCAATATGGTGCATAAATTTTAAACCTTGCAAAACCCCAAATTATTTTAATCTCCAAATGTAATTATCATAAATGTCACTCAAACCTTCTCAAGGCCTATTTTTGTTGAACAGAAACAAATGAAACTGGAAAGTCTTTAAGTCTCACAAACTCTCGATTAACTCCTCCATGACTGGTAGACTCTGAGCCTCAGGAGTAAGATGACCTTTTTTTCTGGGGATTCTGGGGATTGAACCCAGGGGCTTTGTATTGAGTCGCATGCCCAGACCATTTTATTTCTTTTATTTGAGACAGGATCTTGTTAAGTTGCTGAGCTGCACAGGCTGTGCTCAAATTTGAAATCCTCCTGCCTCTGCTTCTCAGATTGCTGAGGTTATAGGCATGCCCCACTATGCCTGGCTTTAAGGAGACATTTTAAAGTGTGTCATAGGGATTGAAATATAGTTTTCAGAAAAAATAATCACAAGAGTATTACCACTGGGGTATGAAATTCATTCAATTAGAAGTAGTTGACTGATAATGCTAATAGCTTTGTAACAATAGCTATGGATTCTGCCCTTTGATATACCTTCATAAAATAACTATGTAATAATCACTGTTGGACAATGTTTAGTTTCTGATAATGAGTAAACACTTCTTGGGACCTTCAAAAAATAGCATTCAAGTGTGACATTTCAGGTCGAGACAAGATGCAAATAAACGTAACGATCTTCCTTCTTAGGAAATCAAAGAATATATTTATCAAAACCAAATGTCATTTCTCAGGTAAAATTTATCTGTGAAAAGAAGAATATATACATATTTGGTGAGAAGCGAGGATGCATTTGATTGAAGCACTGCAGTAAAAGATGATCTCAACAGAAGAAACCCAAAATGATATTGGCCCTTTCTCTACCACCATTTCCAGTAACATATTTTACCAAAATTACATATTTAATATACTACTGGGGTGAATTGGATTATCTATAGCTGGGGGATTTAGACAGCTCCATCTAAAGGAGAAGTTTTGCAAGTTCCATCTCCCATTAAACACCAATCATTACACAATCCAAATTCCAAATTTAAATTAGAAATAAAGCATGAACTTAAACACATCTGGCTATGTACAGGTTTTAACTTTGTCTATAAATTATGTATTAGTCTGCTAGATGTCTAGAAATAACCTTATGGTCCAAAGTAGCCTGGTTAAAACTTTTCTCACATCATTCCTACTTCATCACCTCACCCCAGGCTCAATTTTTATTCTTTTTCTCTGATTGTTTTATTGCCCTATCTGGTTCTTGTCCCTTCTCTGTTGTTGGTAAGGTCTGAAAGTCTGTCATATTGAGCCTGCTGCTACTCCATTATTTGCCTTGAACGAATGCTATTATGTTGTCCTAATAACCACAGCTGTGTAAGCAGCCATCAGTCTCTTTTATTATAGTATAATTTCTATATATGAAAGTAATTTGCCCTGAGGGTCTGCTGATGATTGCCATTGTTTGTATTGAAACATTGCTCAACTCTCAACCCTTTGCTCTTGTCTGTTCTTTTTCTTTCTCTCTCCTGCTAGGGAAATTTTAGACTTTATTCTAAAATACCATTAAAAAATGAATGAAACTGAAGTAATCTTTGCCCTTTGGTGACCAAAGGGGCATACAAAGAGACTGACTTGCCCATCTCAAGTAACATCTTGTTTGATGCTTCCTTTCTATGACATCACTCTCATCCGTGTGTGCTGTTTGTAAGCTGACAGTACTACTGCTCCCAAGAGTGGCAAGGATTTTAAGAGAAATGTAAGATCTGAAATTGTCTTTGGACTTTTCTACAGGGAAGCCATTGAGTCCAATTGATCCACACCAATGGTCTTCAGAGCAGAGGCAGATTCTTACCCTAATCTTGGCTGTGAGTATTGATTATGCCTTCTGCAGCTTAGTTGGCGGTTTTATCAGTGTTTCTTTGGTGCTGGACTTGCTAGACAGTAGCCTGAATGAGTTTCTGAAGCTCAAGAGGTAGAAAGGGAAGAGTATCTGATATATCTATTTAAGTTTATAAAATTGCTATATCTTACAAATCAAGGTTCAGAGAGGTTAAGTGGCATAACTTTGTGATAAGTGATAGAGTCAAGAGTCAAACCCTAACCCTCTCCTTTTTCCATTGAAACTCTGGAGTGAAGTAAAGGGCAACCCCACCTTTCTGAGTGGGTATCCAGTCAGTTGTCTAAGAGGATGTCTGAGCAGACCTCTTTGTGATGGCAGAGGGTGGAACTCAGTTATGAGATGAATTCTGAGTCACAGGTGCCATAGCATCTGTAAATACTGCCTATGGTCTTATAGCTGATTAAATCAAAGACTTCATGCATGTTGTGTCATTAGATATATCTGTTTGTGACGTGTGTTCATGAATTTGTATGTGTGTTGTTAGTGCTGTAATTAGTCATAAGATTAACCTGACACTAATTTATTTTGTAATAAACTTAAAATATAACAAGAAAGAATGGCCAATTCTGTTCTCTCAGCTTTTGAAGTCGATCTGAGATCTAACTACTTGTTATCTGAACTGTTATCACTGTAGTTAAAACCATACCATCTCTTTCCTAAATCACTGTAAATCTCCCCAAAGACTTTCTATGTCACTATACATTTTATTTCTACCTAGTGGCCAGAGAACTCCCTCCTTTCAGACCAGATTATGTGCCTAATCAAAAACTTCAACAGACCTCCCTGGCATTTGCTTTATGTTCATTCCATGCAAAATTCCCAAGAGCCTGCCAGACTCTGGATGGTCAGACCCTGTCTACTTTAACACCTGTCTCCTTTCTCTCTGTCCTCATTCTCTCTGCTCTTCCCCTTGTTCTCTATGCACGTGAAATATGTCTTAGGTATCAGAATCTTTGCAATTGCTTTCTATACCTGAAGGCTCATCCCTCTATATCTTGGTATCACATCAGGTCTGATGAGGCGTTCCTGTGTTCCCCACTCAACCCCACTCTGTACTTTCTCTCTTTGTTCTGGCTCTGACTGATTTTCATTGTAGCACTTACTGCTGTTTGCCATCATATCATAGATTTACTTTTTGTTCGTTGACTTTATTGGATGTCTCCCTTTCTATTATATAAGCTCTAAGGAAAGAAGAACAGTTTTTGGCTCATGCATGACTGTCTTCTGTGCTGTAAGCTAGAAGCATAGCAGGTTTCCAGGTAATATCTTCAATAGGTTAATGAATGAATTAAATCTATTAAAAACTTTAAAAGAAAAGGCCACATTTGTTTTGTATCTCTGCCAAATGAGTTAGCAATCCCTTTGTCAGAACTCCATTATGTACTTAACAAACATAAAATAAGTGTTGAGACTATGGATGTAAATAAAGCAGTCTAGTTGAGGAAGTCTTGCTGAAGGGGAAGAAATGTACATAAGGTTTATGATTTAAAAAAAGGGTATAAGCAGGGAAGTTAGGAGAAGTTGACTGATCTAGTCAATGGAGAGAAGAGCATGGGAGGACAGTTAGGCTTTCTAGAGTTTCCTAGAAGAAGTGACATTTCAGTTGAGTGCCAAAGAATCTTTAGGATTTATCTAAAAGGGTGTGTAGAAAAGGACAACCTAAGTATGGGAAGCTACATATGAATATGCTAAGAAAGAGAGAGAGAGAGACTAGAACATTGCAACGAATCACATTCATACCCTATTCATTCTTACATGTAAAAGAGTGGGAATGCCAAGAGGTGGCATTTAAAGAGGAACATAAGGCAGGGATTTAGCTCAGTGGCCTAAGTGCCTGCCTGACAGGCATGATGTTGTGAGTTCGACCCCTGGTACCAAGAGAAAAAAAAAAGAAAAAGAAAAAAGAGGAACATAGACAAGAAAGAGCAGGTTTCTCAGCGCAACAAGGAAAAGGACAATTATTTTCTCCTGAAAGCATTAAAGAACTTAATATTTGGAGATGTTTCCTAATTCTATATGCTTAGAGGCAAAAATCGGCCAGTATAGCTTCCTCTTGTTCTATTGTCGAAAGACATTTTAAAATCACTTTATTAACTTATGATATATGAAATACACTTTGAGGTTTTTCTTAACTAAAAAACATGTCTTTAATTATTAATCTGGGATTACATATCTTTGATCTCAGATTCAAGTGGACTGTGGTCCCAGATCTGAGAGGAGGGATGAACTCCTACTGATACTGAAATTGAAATGGGATCTTTAAAGCTGAAGTTCTGTATGTTTTTTATTAGTATAAAAATTTCATCAAGGAGTTTTCCCATGAATAGATCTTAATGGACTGAGACCTCCTGGGGATTTTAATTTGTAATTTTAGAGTTTCTGACCATTCTACATGTGAAGCTTAGACAACCAAACAACTCCCTCAGGTTTTCCTGTTCAACATAACTAATTTATGGATGAATGTAGAGTTTGTAAGGTGGAATTTAGGACTCTTTTGAAACTTACACACTTTCGGAGTTGAATTGACGCCTGCTGTATTGGCCTAAAACACTGAGTACTGACCCTTCTAAGAAGATCATTTTATGTAGCAAAATATCAGACGTTTTTATTGCATCCAGTTGGAAAAACAAAAAACAAAACTAAATTCAATAAAAATACATTCATTGAGTTGTGCATATTTTTTAAAATTTCTGGGGAGAAGGCTCTTTGAGTTGTCTCAGTTGCTTATTCCCTCAGAATTCACTGTCAACAAATTCGCAAAATTGCTTTCTGGCATTACTGAAAATTGCACAAACAGATGTACCACATAATGCTTTGTTCTAAGTGGTTATGAATTAAACAGGATTAAGCCTTGTCAATACTTTAAGGGGAGGTCTACAAGGAATTTCAAAGTTTTCAAGGTTTTGCAACAAAAATTTTGCTCGTATAAAACAAGGGTGTTCAAAAAAGGCTCTTAAGCATAGAGATTGTCCAAGAAAGCTCCCTTGGTTGACCAGCAGTTTATTTACAAAACCATTATCCCCACTATCAATTTCAAAAATGTGACAGTAGCATAATAAATTATGGCAAGTTTTAATTTAAAAACTTAGGCCAAGAATGATACTTAGTGTTCAAGATACACAGATATGTGTAAGAAACAGAGTTGGAAATAATGATTTAATAATTATTTTAGTGCAAGAGGTTCTCCTCCTCATAAAAAAAATAAGGTAAACAAAAACTACATGCTTCAATCTGCTCTTAGCCTTTTATTTCCATCTGTCTATTAGAAATACAAAATTCATTCCATGGAAAAAGCTCTCATTATTTTCTCTCCTTATAGAGATGACCTATTCTTTCTTAACTCTAGTTTCTACTCTACAAGCAATCTCAGGGTACTACAGATATAAATGAGGAGGTACCTTTGACCCTTTTATTTCCTAAATATATGGAATTTTTGTAGTGTGTCACTTGTTCCATACAGTAGCTCTTGAATTTACCATTTCCTCTTCATTCTTATGATTTTTATTTAGATTCTTATTATATTGTAGCAGATTTGGAGGGGAAGAATCTTACTAAAGAGTCAAATTTCCTTCTCTCCCTTGAACATTGCTGCAATTAGAAACTTTTTAAAATCTTATTCTGTCATGACTTTTGTGTTACAAAATTCAAATTTTGTGCCAAGATGTCATTGCATTCTATTACTGCTGCACAGTGATAACTGCTCTTCTCATTGCCCCCTCACATATATCACCTATTTAATTCTGGCAGTTTTCCGGGCCATGTCCTGTTCACTCTGTTACGATACTTAGCAAGAGCCCTGGGTGGAAATCTAAAGAATCTGGGTACTAATTCTACTTTTGTGAATCATCTGTCTGAACTTGGACCTCTTATTCAACCTCCCTGGACTTTTGAGTCAAACACTAATAGAAGGAAGCCTGGTGTAACACTATCAGGACCATCTAAAGTAAATTCAAAGGCAAAAAAGAGTTACTTACAATTTTGAGAATCACTGAAAATGATGAAAGGCTAGACTCATCAAGGAATGAAAACATTCTCAACTGTTATATGCATAATTGCAGTGCTTCAGTATTTTGAATCAAAAACTGACAAAATTGCAAAGAGAAATCTACATAAAATAGTATCAAGTTGGCAATATACCTCAGCCATTGATAAACATCCATGTTTATAGAAAATATGAGTAACAAAGTTAACAAATGTGTTCTAATTTGCTTACATGGAATTCTGCACTTAACAATTGGGGAATGAGGATTCTTTCCAAGCTTGCATAAAATATTCATGAAAACTGGTTATGTATTCTACCACAAAGTTAGCCATGATCAAGTTGAAATAATTGATTACACAAATACCACATTACCTGATTGTAGCACCATTAAATTAGAGATTGTTAGTTCCTTAAAATAGAAAAAATGTGATTGAAGATTAAAATATCTTATTAAATATACTCATGGGCCAAAGAGTAAAACATAATAGAATTAGAAAATACCTAGAATGTAATGGTTATAGAACTCCTACAGTTTAAACTGCTATGCATCTAAAGTGGTTAGAGGGAAATAACTAGCCTTAAAGTAGAATGACTAAAACTTTATCACACAGGCCAGACATGGTGGCACATGACTGTGATTCCAGCACTTGGGAGGCTGAGGCAGAAGGATTGCCTTGAGTTTGAGAACAGCTTGAACACATAGTGAGATCAAGACCAGTCTGAACCACATAATGAGACTGTATCTCAGAATGAAAACAAACAAACAAACAAACAAAAATTCATGAGACAATCATCTCAAGCACTCACTTTGAAAAGTGAGAACAGTAAAATAATACTAAAGAGGGCTGGGGATATAGCTCAGTGGTACAGTTTCTGCCTGGCAGGTACAGTTTCTGCCTGGCAGGTGCAAGGTCCTGAGTTCAGTTTCCAGCCCCCTCCAAATAAAAATAATAATACTAAAGAAACAGGAGGAAGAAATAACAACAAAAATTAGTAACATAAAAAAATGAAGAAAAAAATAGAACAGTGAAGACAGAAGGTGTGTCTTTGAAAATATTAGTAAGTTAGACAAACCTCTGATAAGATGAATCAATCTCCGACAAGAAAACTATGGTAGAAGTTTAAAAATAAGTATTAGAGATGAAAAAGATGATGGAAGATATGTAAATTAGAAGATATTAAAGATGATGACAAAATATTTTAAAATCTAGGTGAAATAAATAATTGATTAGAAAAATAGAACTTCCTAAACTGATCCAGGAAGACATACAGTGAATGTATAATTATTAAGGAAGTTGAATTAGAGTTTAAAAATACTTCTACAAAAGAAGCTCTAGTCTCATATTTCTTCACGGCACATTTTACTAAATGTTCAAGGGAAAGATAGTTCCAAACTTATACACACTCAAGAGATCCTTCTCCAGCTTATCTAATGAGATTAATATCACCTTCATAGTACATAACAAGCAACATTCTGGTTTCTCTTCAGAGTACAGAAATCTTTTTTCTTTTATGGAATGTCAGAAATGGAATTTTCATTATTGAATATTGATAAAAATACTAGGAAATTGAAATGTACTAGGGAATTTCATTATTAAATATGGTTACAAAATATTAGCAAATGAAGTAAAGTTTATAAAAATCCTAAAGTAAGCATCATATTTAGATGTGAAATGTTGGAAGTATTCTCCTTTATAACAGGAGGATATAAAAACTTGTCTTAAAGAAATTTCTAAGTATTCTGTAGGAAAACTTTAAAATTCACATGAATTTATTGACATTTTTTACATATAAAATTTAGTATATGAAAGTTTTTTATTTGGTATAATTATTATTACATAACAAAGTTTGTAAGAATTAAAATGGATAGTGTGTAGAAAGAACTTATCCCTTGGAACTCAAACAGAATTATTTATACAGTATTTTTTAAAAAGGTCCGTTGCATCTCTATATATCAGAAACTTAAAGTATAATTAAATTTCATGAGGAGCAGAGCTTCAAATTAAGGCTACTGTGCTGTTAGGTAGCTTGAGAATGCCATCTTAAGTAGTAGCTGTAAGGGGTGGGAGAGTAAATGGGAAGAAAACAAATGAAAGACCAATCTACGTTACTAGTCTAACTGCAGGATCTCCTAAGCAACTCATGAACTGTCACTCAGAAATGGTCCCTTGGTGCTGAAGAACTGACCCATAGTGCTAACTCTCTTGTACCTCTAGGTTGATACGGATGAATGCGGATGAATTTCCATGTGTTCCTTCCTGTTGTGTAAGAGAGGCAAAGCGCCATGCTGGAACCTAATGAAGCTGGGAAAATTGGTTTAGAAAAGATCATGACAACAGAGCTGGGACACAGGATGGGGTCAAGAGATCATGAAGTGACCCTTAAGAAGTGTTTGGTGTCAATGACCTATGAAAAGCAGCAGCAACAAAAGATACGGAAGTGAATGAATCTAACAAAGGGTGTTTAAAATTTCTGTGATAAAAATGTAAAAGTTACTGGAAAATAGTAAAAGCAAACAAACACCTTAAAAATATTCCTGGATAGGATGACGCTGTGGTTCAGCTTTCTTCAAGTCTATAGGTTACAAGGAATTCTCTAAAAATCTCTGTAAGAACTTTTTTCCTGCAATGCTGAGGACTGAAACTAGAGCTTCGCCCAGGATAGACTAGTGCTGCTGAATTGAGCTACATCCCCAGCCAGAGATATTTCTTATGTTGCACTGTTTGGTTTTTAGGGAACTTAATAAGCTGGTATTAAAACGAACATTGCAAGAACTAAGATTCTTATTGTCCTAAGGCGCAAAGGTAATGTGTGGGTATGGGTCTGTATGTTTGTGGGGGGCACCCATCTGTATGTATATATATATCTGTGAGAACAACTTGCCCAGTCACATGTTAAGACTAAAAAATGCTGTGACAATTAATCTATGACATATATGTAGGGATAGAGACACTGATAAATAGAACAGAAAGGAAACTCCCTGAATACACTTATGCATATGTGAAAGCAACCTGTGGTTCCTGTTTGAAAATGATAAAATGAATCCATACTGTATACCATAAGCTGAGAAATAAAGACATAGCAAAATCAAAGCTAGAAAAAATGAAGGAGACAATAAACAGTCATTTTATTAACAGTGTAGAAAAGGAATTTTCAACAGAAAGGTAAAAGTAAAGAGTAATAAATGCTACTAAATCAACATTTAAAGATGTTAAATTAACATCTAAGATTCCACAAAGAATGCAAAACCACAATACCCTCTAGGGGAAGAACATTATAAAACAGCTAAAAAATTAGTATGTGTATATATCAATTAGAAAAAAGATAGTCTCTCAATACAATAGAGAAATAGGAAAAAGTAGAGGTCTTAAGTAGACACAATACCAATGGTTCTTTAATATGTGAAAGCCACCCAGCTTCATTTGTGTTAGGGAATAACAAGTTCAGATCACAATTAGACACATTTTACACATACGCTATGGGCAGCTTCAAAAGTCTGAAAGTATCAAGTGATGGTAATAACTTGAGGCAATGAAGACTCATCCATTGTTGATGGAAAACAAATTGGCACAGCCCCTTGGGAACTGCTTGATTTTAGCAGTGAAGGTGAACTTGTTGTATAACCCCAAGAAGCTCTTTCCCCTTGCACCAGGAAGCATTCAAACATGTGTATAACTAGAGACAACTCAGGGGCCAGGAGTTTGGCTCAGTGACTTAAGCACCTGTCTGACAGGCATGAGGTTGTAAATTCAATCCCTGGTGCTGCAAAAACAAAAAACAAAAAAACAAAAATAACTAGAGACACCTCAGTGTGCAACAATGACTTGGTACACTGTGAAAAAGTCATAAAAGACAGTACTGTATTGTAGTGAAAAAATGAACTATTCATACATGCAATCATCATGGATGAATTATAAAACTTCATACTAAGAGGGAAAATATGAAATAGAATAATATAAACAGCATGATTGACTCATAGAAAGTTTAAAACTGTACAATATATTACTTAAGAAGATGTACATGGTGGTAAAACTATGAGAAAACAAAGATATAATTAATATGAATTTAAGATATTTTTATCCCCTAGGGGCTTCTAAAATATGCTATTATTTTATTTCTTATCTTTGACTCTAAGTACATGGGATCTTATTAGTATTGTCATTGTTTAATTGGTGACATATGTTTAACGTACCACTTTCTTAAATTTAAACATAACAATGAAAAACGTTTCAGTGATACATAGTTCTCATGAATCACCCATTCTAATTTTGGTCATGTCTATCTTATTCCTTTACACTAAGCTTGAGTCCTCAGCCATTATTCTTTATTTGGACTATAAAGTTTCATAGAAAATCAAATCCCTGTTACTTCCCACAGCCTTTAAAGTACTCCGAGACAGTTGCCATTTCTCTTTAGATTTCTTCTTTTCCTAGACTCAACCATCCTTAAATCATGGTTTCCAGACACCTCATCATTTTGGCAGCCTCCCCCAGACCTGCAGCCAGAACTGAGCACAACATTCCAGTTTGTTCTGGCCAGTGAAATGTCTGATGGGACTATTAACTTTCTTTGTCAGGACAGTGCATTTATTGATATAGCCTAAAGCTGACCTAAGATTTTGTGTTACTTTATACACCACACCAATTTATATTGGGCTCCACATCATTTCAGACCTTCAAATTGTTTTCATGTAAAGGTCTGTGTAATATTTTTTTCTCTTCTTGTATTTTTGAGGCTAATTTTTCTAAAATTTACTTGGAATTGATATTTATTCCTAATGCTGTTTTGAAATTCAGATATATTGCTCTTGCCTGTTGAGATCTTCAGCCCAGATAAAGATTTTTTTAATTAGTAGCTGATATTTACATAATACATTTTATTTTATTATTTTTTTAAATTTTTATTTATTTTTTCTTTTCCAACACCAGGGATTGAACTCCAACCTCAAAGCCTGCCAGGGCAGGCGCCTAAGCCGCTGAGCCAAACTCCCAGCCCTGATTTTTTTGAGGCAGGGTCGCACTATGTAGCTCAGGCCAGACTTGCGCTCATATTGTAGCCCAAGGCGGCCTCGAACTCACAACGCTTCTCCTACCTCAGCCTCCCAGGTGCTGGGATTAAAGGCGTGCGCCACCACGCCCAGCTCCATAATACATTTTTATTTCTTTTTTTATCCCTGTTCCCTCCCTTCTCTCCCTCCATCAATTGATCACATTACCCTTCTCTACTTCCCATTATCGATCTTTGTTCTTTATTTATACATTGTTTATTGTATAAGTGAAACCATGTGATATTTAAGCTTGTCTGTCTGTCTGATTTATTTTGCTTAACATTATGGTCCAAAGGTGCTTCCATTTTCCTACAAATGGCTCATTTCTTTTTCTTTATGGCAGAAAAGAAACTGTTTGAGAATACCCCCCCCCATCCACTGTTTTTAATTCTGTATTTTCTTTATCCATTCATCTGTTGGGGATTTAGCCACTTCCAAGATTTTACTATAATGAGTTGTGCCTATAAACATGAATATGCATCTATCACTGTAATGTGTTCTCTTTAAATGTTTTGGGAAGATATCTAGAAGTGAAATATCTGGGTCAAATAGAATTTATAATTTCAGTTTTTTGAGGAGTGGTTGTGCTAGTTAATATTCCCACCAATACTGTAGAAGAGTTCTTTCTTCCCCACAACATTTCCAGCCTTTGTTATTATTCGATTTCTTGGTGATAGCCATTCTTTCCATAGTAAAATAGAATATCAGTATTGTTTTAATTTGCATTTCTCTAATGACTGATGATGTTGAGCATTTCTTTATGTATTCATTTGCCATTTCTACATCTTCTATTGTGAAGTACATATTCATTTCACTTGCCCATTTTATGATTGGATCTTTTATTTGGGGTGTGTAATTTTTTTTTTTTTTTAGTTCTTTATATATTCTATTAGGTCTCTGCCTGAGGAATAGCTGGCAAAAATATTTCTCACATTCAGGGGATTGTCTTTTCACTTTGTTGGTTGTTTCTTTTGTTATGCAGAAGCTTTTTAATTTAATGTCATACCAGCTTTTGATTCTCAGTACTATTTCCTGTGCAAGCAAGGTTCTATTCAGAAAGAGTTTGTGACTTTAGGAATTCTTATCTCTTTTGTCTTCCTGCAGGTTAAGTGTTTCTGTTTTAACAGTTAGAACTTTGACCCATTTTGATTTTAGTTTCGCGCATGCTGAGAGATACAGGTTTGCATTCAATCTTCTGCTCCATTGTGAGAGTTTGACCCCTTTGTCAAATATCTAATATTTGAATGTGCTTGGTTTTGTTTCCCCGTCATCTATTCTTTTCCACTGATTATCATGTCTTTTTGTTGTTGTGGTGGTTGTTGTTGTGTGTGCCAGTACCATGTTTTTTATTTTTTTCCACTGTAGCTTGGTAATATAACTTCTGTTTGGTATTATGATGCCTCCCGCTTTGTTCTTTTTATACAGGATTGCTTTTGCTCTTCTGGGTATCTTCTGGTTCCATATGTATTTTAGGAAAGTTTCCCCCTCTTCTCTGAAGAATGGCATTGGAATTTTGATTGAGATTGCATTAAATCTGCATATAAGTTTTGGAATTATGGCCATTTTGACTACATTGTTTTTACCTATCTAGGAACGGAGGATAACTTTATATTTTCTAATATCCTCTTCCTTTTTCTTTTTCAGAGTGCTGCAAGTTTTTGTTGTAGAGGTCTTTCACTTTCTTATTTAGGTTAATTTCTAAGTATTCAAGTTTTCTTGATGCTATTTTGAGTGGTCTTTTTTTGCTATTTTCTTTTTCAGTGGGTTCATTATTAGCACAGAGGAACACTATTGATTTGTGTGTGTTGATTTGGTAGCCTACTGCATTACTGAATGTGGTTATTAATTCTGAGTCTTTTGGTGGATTTTCTGGGGTCTTCTTTGTAGAGGATCATGTCATCTGCAAATAATGATAATTTGACTTCTTTTCCGATACATATCCCTTTTATCTCTTTTTTGCCTAGTGCTTTTGCTAATATTCTGAGTACTATGTTGAAGAGGAATGGGGATAATGGGCATCCTTATCTCATTCTGGATTTTACAGGGAAAGCATCCATTTTTTCCATTTAATATGATGTTGGCAGTAGCTTTGGCATAAATGTCTTTTGTTAGATTGAGATAAAGTCCTTTGAAACCTATTTTTTCTTTGGAGTTCTTCTTTAAATCAAGAATGAACAGTGGATTTTGTCAAAGATATTTTCTGTCTTTATTGAAATAATCACGTGATTTTTTGTCCTTGCCTCTGTTTATGTGACCTATTACATTTATTGCCTTGCATATGTTGAAACATTCTTGCATTCCTGAGATGAAGCCTACTTGGTTATGACGTATGACCTTTTTGACTATTCATTGCATTCTGTTTACCAATATCTTATTGGGGATTTTTGCATCTGTATTCATTAAAGAAATTAGACTAGGCCAGGAATTTAGCTCAGAGGCAGAGGTGCCTGCCTGGCAAATGCGAGGCCATGAGTTCAGTTCCTGGTACAAAAAAACAAAGAAAGAAACAAAGAAAAGAAAAGAAAAGAGAAGAAAAGAAAAGAAAAGAAGAAAAGAAAAGAAAAGAAAAGAAATCAGTCTGTAGTTCTCTTTTTTGATCTGGTCCCTATCTGGTTTTGCAACCAGGGTAATGGATGCTTCCAGAAATGACTTTGAATACTCCTTCCCTTTCAGTTTCATTGAAAAGGCTGAGGAGCATTGGTGTCAGTACTTCCCTAAAGTTTTTGTAGAATTCAGCAGTGAACCCATCCAAACATGCGCCTTTTCTTTAATTGGTAGGATTTTTATTATTGCTCCAATCTCATTAACTGGTTTTAGGTAACTGAGGTCTTTTAATTCTTTTTGGTTCAGTTTTGGTTATTCATATACATCTAAGAATCTCTCCATTTCTTCATTATTCTCTAATTATTGGGACACAGGTTTGTGAAGTAGTTCTTAATAATATTTTTTATTTTGGGTAGTATTTATTGCAATTTCACCTTTTTTATTTCTATGTGCATTATTTGGGTCTTTTCCTTTTTGGTTAGATTGGTTAAGTGTTTGTCTATTTTGTTTATTTTTTTGAGAACCAACTCTTTAATTCATTAATTTTTTGTCTGAATTTACTTGATTTCTGCTCCAACCTTTATAATTTCCTTCCTTGTACTAACTTTGGGTTTAGTGTATTCTTGTTTTTCTAGGGTCTTGAGGTGAATTACTAAGTTATTTATTTGCACTTACTCTGTTGTCATGGTGTGGTCATTCAAACTTTTCTTTTAGGACTGCTATCATTGTAGGCAAAAAGTTGTAGCATGTTGTATTGGTATTGTTTAATTTTAGAAATTCTTATTTCTTCCTTGATTTCTTGTATAACGCATTGCTTATTTAAGAGTTTATTCTTTAGTTTGCATAATTACTGTGTTTTCTTTTGTCACTGATTTCTAACTTTGCTATTATATGAAAACATAAATGGCATAATTTCTTATACATTTACTTAAGCTTGCTTTATTGCCTAATATATGGTTTATTTTGAAGAAAGCTTTACATGCTGCTGAAAAGAATGTGTATTCTGTTGTTGAGTGGAACACTGTAGCTATCTATAAGTTGTTTGAATATTTTGTTTAATTCTGATATTTCTGTATTGACATTTTGTTTTGTTCTGTTTTTTTGCGACAGGGTCTCACTATGCAGTTCAGACTGGCCTTCAACTCACTTTGTAGCCCAGGCTGAACTCGAACTCTTGCCTCAACCTCCTGAGTGCTGGGGTTACAGGCATGTGCCACCACACGCAGCTCATGCTGATGTTTTTGCATAGTTGATCTATCTATGTGTGTTGGTGGGATATTGATGTTCCCCAGTATAGCTGTGTTTATGTTTATCTAGTCTTTTATGTCCACTAGGGCTTTTTTCTAAAGTTAAAATTACTATTTGTGGCATACATATTAATAATCCATTCCTATTAGATTATCCCCTTAACCATTATGTAGTAATCTTCTTTGTTTGTTTGTTTATTTGTTTGTTTTACCAGTTTTGGTTTGAAGTCCAATATGTCTGAATACAGAATAGATACACCTGTTTTTTTGTGGTTTCCATTGCATAGCATATTGTTTTCCAACCTTAAAGTCTTAACCTATGAGTTTCTTTTTAGGTTAAATGTACACCATGTATAGAGCATATTTTTAGATTTCATTTCTTTACCCATTTTGCCAAACTGTGTCTTTTGATTGTGGAACTGAGATAATTCACATTGACAGCTATTTCTGATAGGTGTTGACTTATTTCTGTTATTGCCTTATTTTCCTAGGTTTCCTATTTTTCCCTTCTATTTGCTGTCTACCATACCTGGTGTACTTTGTCACTGTTAGCTTCATTGTCTCTTTCTAGGATGTTTTCAGAATTTTTTGGAGCATTCTTTCAGTGGTTACAAATTTCTTACAGAGCTCTTTATCATGAAAGTATCTTATTTCTCCATCAATTTCAGAAGCATGCAGGATATATCAGCCTGGGTTGAAAATCTTTTCGTTGCAAGTCTTTTAGGACTTGAAACACTTCACACAAAGCTCTCATAGCCTTTGATGTTTGTGTTGAGAAGTCTGCTGTAATTCTAATGGGCTTTTCTTCATCAGTGATTTGTTGTTATTTTTCTGTCCACTTAAAAAATTCTGTTCCTCTTTTGAACTTGTGAGATTTTTACTATGATATGTTGTGGAGAAGTTCTTTTTTCATTATGTCTATTTGTGGTTCTCTCTGTCTTCTTATCTGTATCATAAATTCTGTCCTCTTACTTGGAAAGTTTTCTGTTTATTTCAGTAAACAGGTTTTTTAATGCCAATTTTTCTGCCTTCTGATTTTTCATTCATTCCAATTAATCTTGGGCTTCTCTGTCTGCTCTGTGAACTGTTGGATCCATTTGCCATGTTGTTTCTATGGTATTTCTCATTAACTGGTGACCCACAACAGCTCTGTGTTCTAGGTCAGACACTCTGTTCTCATATTGGCAACTTCTGCTGCCCATATATTTGAAAGAATTTTTCTTATCTCTAGAATTTTCTATTTGGGGCCTTTTTTGTGGTTGCTGATCTTTTTCTACGCTGTGCCTTCATGTTTTGCATTATTTTGTGTAGCTTTTCTAACTTTTTATTACTTTCTATAGATTCACTGATCATTTTATTTGACCCAATTTCTTTTAACTTTTAGCTTCTGTGAGCTTCTTAAATGCCTTACGTATCTGTTTTGTTGTCTTCCCAATATCATTTTGAATAATTTGGGTGTGTAGCTTCTGGTTTCTTCCCCTTCAGTGTCCCAGTGGGTCAGGTTTGTGGGAGTTGGGAGATGTCAGAGGCATTTTGTTTTCTTGTCTTTTCATATTTCTATTTTTAAAATTTTACTTGCTTATTTATTTGTGTGTGTGTGTGTGTGTGTGTGGGAGAGCGAGAGACAGAGAGAGAGAGAGAGAATGTATGTGTGTGTGCACGTGTGGGTGTGTAGACTTGTGAGTTGTTGTACTGGAAAGTTTTTTTTTTTCTTAATATGGAGACCTCTTTGAATGTCTACTTCTCAGGGGCATCCTCTGGGTATAGATGACTATTGCCTTTGTCTTTTTCCCTAGGATTCACCTACCCCAGTGTACTTGAGATGGGAGGTTGCAGCATATTATTCCCTGTACCCAGTTTTTCAGGAATGGGCCATAGTATTATTAATAACTCAAAGGCAATCCAGATATTGGCATCCCAAGAAAATTAAATAATAGCAACAGCTATGAACTTGGCTATGGCACTAAATCCAGCATCATAATAGTACCAAATACAAATTTAATGTTGACTAAGGACCAAAAGTGTATCACCTTTAGCCATAGAAAAGAGATGTAAGTATGAACACTAAGATGAACCACATTTTGACTATTTACCTACAGTAAATATCTACTAAATAAAACAACTTCACCAGTAGAACAGTATTCAACAGCGAAAGCAGAAAGTTAACCAATTATCTAGCTATTTAGAAAGTCTAGTTCTACTAGTGAAGGCAGTTATACCAGTGAAGGTAGAGGGATGGAGAACCAGAGAATGAAAAAAGCAGTATTTGAAAAATTGCTTTGCTCCTATTGACTACTCTGTCTCTGTTTCTTTCTGTTTTATCACACTTTTTTTCTTTCCTGTGTTCTACTCATTTTGGAAATACAAGACACTGTATATAAACAACAACAAATAGTTTTTCAGCCAACATATTGTTATTTTCTTTCAGCAAAACTTTATATTTCCTTTTGTAAAACAGCTAGAGACATAAGCAATTTGGGATAGACAATTCAATTAGAAGGTTTGAAATAGTTGGAGTTTTATCTTTGTATCATTTGAAGCTTGGCATATTTCTGATTTACTCTTGTTTTTAATGTTTAGCATTTTGTATTTTAATGTAAAACATAGGAGGTCTTAGATTTTAAAATTTTGTTCCTATATCCTAAAAGTTTTTCAAAACTCTACTTATGCTCCTAGACGTTACCGACATTCTTATTCAACTGATCATAGATGCTAGACTTGTTTCTCTGAGTCCTGTTCCCCTAAATCTTTGTCCTATAATTATTTTACTCTTTATTCCTCATGACATCAAGTGTTCTTTTAAAGATTAGTATCTAAGTTTTCTATTTGTTTTCAGGGGAAGAGTTTGCTTAAATTACCTATTTTACCAATATTACCAAAAATATGTTAAAAATAACTTCTGTGTTAGTTAAATTTAGTTATAGGTACATATAACATAAAACTTAAATCAATAACTCAAATAACAGAAGTATTTACATTTCTCTCATATAAATAAGTCCATAAACAAACCTTCCATAGTTTCTTAACATTTCTGTGGTCATTAGTCAGAATATTTTCATATTCCTGTCCTACTAGGTTTAGCACATGGTTTCATCCTCAAAGTTATCACAAGCCTGTCAGAACTCCAGGCACAAATGGAAGAATTAGAAAAAGAAAACTTACCAGTTATCTGTTCTCTAAAGAAATGTTCTCCAAAGTTCTACTCAAAAATCTTGCTTTTATCTTACTTCCAGAACATAGAATCATGAGCACTTACCAGTAAAGGACTTGGGAAGCTGAGTATTTTAAGTGGGAGGTATCTTCAAATAGAACTAAGGGTTGCATTGTTAAGAAAGAAGGATAAGATAGAACAGATTTGGGGTAAGTAACTGGTAATTCCTTGTGTTTTCACAATATTCCACCCAAAATGGATTATAATTTATTTATTATTGCAATTCGTGTTTATTCCTATCATTTACAGTATTATAAGCACACCATGGTGAACTTGATTATGTAAGATTTTCCATATGTATATACCTTTATATCCTACTTTAAGATGTCTTCATACTATACTTTGGACATACTTTTATGACATGGAATATTCTACAAAAATGACTATTATATAGAGACTATAATTTAGTTTATTACATTTCCTATTTTTGGACATGTACATTAGTTATATTACTGTTTTGCCATTACCAATAGTGCTACTATGAGTGACATTTTTCTTTTTCTTTCTTAATTCCTATCTCTTTAGATAGTTTTGAAAGGAAAACTATTTTTCATAGATATTAACACATAAATATTGGAGGTCCTTATTCAACCTACCACAAGATTTATACCACTTGAAACTCTTATGAACAATAAGAAGTTCTCCTCTACATACTTGTAGGAGGACTAATTTCTGTCTTTAAAACAAAAAGTCTTTGTGATTTTATAAGTGAAAATAGTATCTCATTTATTAAATTTATATTTATTTGATATATTTGTTCATATGTTTGTTTTGGTCTTATTTTTCTTTGATGAATAATCTATTCATGTCACATACCTATTTTTTAATTGGATGAGCAGATTTTTGTCAACTAATTTTAGCACATGATACATAAATTACATATACCAGCCGGGTGTGGTGGCACACGCCTTTAATTCCAGCACTCGGGAGGGTGAGGCAGGAGGATTGTGGTGAGTTTGAGACCAGTCTGGGCTGCAAAGTGAGTTTAAGGCCAGCCTGAACTGCATAGTGAGACCCTGTCTCAAAAAAATAGGGCCAGGGATTTAGCTCAGTGGTGTAAGCACCTGCTTGTCAGGTCGAGGTTGTGAATTTGATCCCCAGTACCAAAAATAAATAAATAAATAAATAAATAAATAAATAAATTACATATACCTTTCATTTGTAACAAATATATTAGACAGGTTCCCCAGTTAATTTTTTGCCTTTTTATTTGGTTGATAATAGCACTTATAGTTGTGCTTAACTGTAATATAATCTATAGATTTTTTCTTTGCGATTTTTCTATTATATTCTGTAATTATTCTTCCTCCAAAAGAAGACAGTTTTATATATTCACTTATTTTGTGCTGCAGTATTTTCACGATTTTATGTATTTTTAAATAGCAACACTGCTTGCTCTCTCTGTCTCTCTTTGTCCTACTCTCAGTCTCTTTGATACAGAGCCTTGCCGTGTAGTTTGGGCTGGTCTTGAACTCTGTGTATCCCAGGATGACTTTAAACTCACAACAGTCCTCTGTGGGTGTGCATCACATGCTTGGCTAGAAACACATTTCTTTTTTGTATGCGAATTTGAATTCACACACTACCTTCTTGATGAGGACCCCTCAGAGGTCAAAGTCCTGTATGTACGTCTCTAATAGTGAGTGTAGTACTTGAACCAATGATATACAATGCCTTCAATACAGAATTAAATTGCCTTTGTGTAATTATTTCTTCAACTATTCTGCATCTATGTTATCTCTTTTCCTTGTTTTTGAGATCAAGTGTTAACAGTTGTATGCTGAAATCTACATGGTTTCTTCCTTTTGCAATTAATATGTTCATTCTAGTATTACAAATTTTCATAGTGGGAGCTACATCACTAACTTTTTTGCCCTTCCTACTTCATGGTATCAGGAGTTTATAAGTATGCGGCGACAAATAAGGACCAGATGAGCAGGTGTGGACAGGGTTACAGCCTTTTCTGGCCTTCCCACAGCAGATTTCACCTTGGTGCTAATGAAAGCAAGTTTCAGTCCCTTTACTTAAAATGTATTCAGGTAAGTATATCCTTGTAAAATTTACAAAAGCATTGAATTTTAACCACAGTTAAAATAATTGTGTCCTTATACCTTGTCTTTTGATCGTTTGTATTTGCTGTGTTTATTGATGTTGATAGCACCTGACGTAGTAAAAATGCATATAGTTCAGGTCTAATGACTACATTTATGTCCTGTGCATCATTAATATATTGGTAGCTAGCCTCGTATGAGGAAGCTTCTAGGAAAACCAACTTCCATGGCAAATCATCTGGCGTTGTGATAGCAATGCAGAGGAACAGAGGATTAAGAGATGTATTTGTGGAGGAAAGATATTCTTAGTCATAAAATTAGCAGCTCACCACTGGAAAATCCAGGCATCCAATTTTCCTATGAAGGAAAATTTGACATCCATACTAAAATTTCACATTGCCTTTAATGTATTGCAGTGTGGAAGGAAAATCTTTTAACAATCAATAATGATAAGGAATTATATTCCTATTTGTAGATTTGTACATAAGACTTTCCTTTTATTCTCGCTTTAGACAATTACATGGCAATATTATTGTATTAACATGAGACAAAGAATACATAGTCACAAAGTGTAAAAAGTGTATTAAGCTGTTAAGTAAAGATACATGCATTATTTTCTGAATCTTGTGATGTTTGCGTTTTTTTGCAGCATTTAAAAATACATAATTATTCATGAGTTCTTTTCACATTGTAAATAACTATAGTACTTTTAAATTTATAACTAAAAGAGGTTCTCCTGTATCAGAGAAGCTCTAGGCCTCATAACACCTAGATTTGCCCCTGTGTTCTGGATATTACTTTGCTCACAAGAATTATTGGAGGATGAATAGCCCAGTTATAAGACAAAGTCCTTGAATCTGTAAGGTCAGTAAATCTCAAATCAAAAGAGCCTTCCTTCTGTTTTTAGTAATAGTGACGTTCCTCCCTCATTCTCTTGGGTGGGGTAGAAGGAAGAAGAGGAGGAGAAGGAGGAGGAGGAGGAGAAGGAGGAGGAGTGGGAGGTGTACAAGGGTTTTGGCTGGTAAAGCTATTTGCCTCATTCTTGCAATGACAAAGATTGCCAACCTCTCAGGCTGGAACTGTCTCATCAATCAACCTGTGCTTGAACTATTAGCACTGTCAGCTTCCTCTTAAGAGATGACAGTTCAAGGGTAGCTTTTCTTGCTTACTGAGATTCCTCCAGTCAAAGGAATAAAACACTTCGTCAAAAGGTGGAGTAGGAATGCATCTTTCCAGCAAGAGCACTAGGCTCCTCTACTTTCAGTCTACACAGTTCCTTGAATTTATTTTTGTAAGACTGAAAAAAATCCTCAGCAGAAATCTTTAACTTGCTGGTACAGGAGTTGGGGCAGGGTTTGTGTGGTTTACTTTCAGAAGGGAGTGGTTGTAGTGCCAGGAATGGGAGGTTATAACTATACCTGTATGGTGATGTCTGATTAAAACTAATAACAATAAAAACATGCCTATATTTGTTTGTACATGCATTATCTTTATGGGATGGGCAGAGATGAATTGCTGGCTGAGCATATCAGAAATGGAAGGCAGTCATTAAGCTCCGTCCTCACTTGGTGACGGGAGATAGACTGTAATGGACTGCCTTTCGAGGTTGTAAGGATTACTATATTTAGATAAGAAGGCTGAGTTGTAAATCTTTTTACTCTAAAATAAATAGAATGCCTCTCTCATTGTTAAAAATTTCAACTATCTATATGTTACAGAAAGAAGTCATAGTGCAATTAGAAACTTCTTAGAATTCAGTCACTTGGCTTCAATACTATCACAAAAATTCACTCTACTAACATTTGTTAAAAGTTATGTTAATAATTTTGATATTTTTAAAATAAGAACTGGAAGCATAATTCACACTATGTCTTAAAGGTGATACCGTATGGCAGTAACCAGTAAACCTCAGTTTTCTCTGCTGTAGAAAAGGATACCCTTTTTGACATGAAAGCAGGAGGAAAGCATCTCAGTTGGTCCTAAATCCTTTTCTCCTGACTTCCACTCCAAACATCACACAGAAAGTTAAAAATGTACCTGTTGTCCACTTAACTTAATGAAACTGCTCATGTGTAATTTAAGAACACAGCCTCTGATGCTCTAGATACATATATGAATAGAGCTGTCGCGGAACACACCTGCTCTGAGTATCAGCATAAGCCATGTAAATCAAGTACTGCCTTTACAATTCTCATTCCCAGAAACCTAAGGTGAAAACTGTTGAAAGCCTATGAATCATGCACAAGCTGTCCTTTGGCCTAAAGATCACTCACAAAACTGGCTTTTTAAAAAATAAACTCTCAATTTCTCTTTTAAACAAGTATAACTTAATTGTTCAAGGGGATTCTTGTTGTCCTGTCTTGTGAGTTTATTATTTTGTTTAAAACAACAACACCAATGTATAATATGCCTTATTTCTATGCTTTAAAAATAAAAAACCTTTATCCTAATTCAGTCACTTTATTGTTTTGATTAACATTATTGCCTGGTCTGAAACAGTGATTTTTCAATGAGGAGGTAATATTGTTCCCCAAGGGATATTTGACAGTTTTGATTGTCATACTTGGATATAGGATGGGGTGGTGCTACTGGCATTTTGTCAACAGAGACCAGGGGTGCTGCTAAGCATTCTCCAATCCATAGGACAACCTCTCATGACAAATAATTATCCACTGGCACTATCCAAAATGTCTATAGTGCTAGTTTGAGAAATCCGTGCCTAAGCAATGTACACAAAGTAGAAAGGGTGAGGTTTTCTTTTTAATTATAAAATGATGAAAATTTTTATTGGCAAATGAAAATGCAGCCTTTGACTGTGAGCTCCAGGTCTTCTTTGTTATTGTTAATTATAGCCGTTCTGGCCAGGAATGTAGCTGAGTGGTACAGTGCTTGCCTGGCAATCATAAGGCCCTGGGTTCAATTCCTGGTACCAAAAAAAAAAAAAAAAAATTATGGCTGTACCAACTTACTTGAGTGGAAAAGTTTCTGACTGGTGGACCCTATTTTTGTTTTCACTTAGAAAGAGAAATGGTTTGGAATGGACAGTGTCACACTTGTTGGCCATCCTGTGATGGAATTATGTACTTGCTATTTCAGAGTAACTTGTTAGATTGGTGTAAAATCTGCCAGCTCTTAGGGAAAGTGAGTGTCCATATTTATAACTTTTATAGACTGGAACTCAAGGTGCCCTCTGTATTTGTAGTTAAGTAAAAATCTTGATGATTATTTAGGAAATAGTTTTTGTTTCAATTTGTTATAATATCTGATAAATTAAATCCTGAGTATAAAAGTCATAGATGATCATTGTTTAAAAATTTCTTGACATCCTGTTCATTAACTAAAAGCAACTCTAGGAGCTGGAACAGAATGTATCTGAAATGTATAATCACTGATGATGTCGAGGCAGATGACAAGCCCTTGACTCTCTTCTTTCTTCTTATGACAGCCGGAAAGGGCATGACTTGGCCAATAACTGCCTTGCTCTTTCCACCTGCTTTCCTTCACTATCCCATGCTCCTTCTCGATAACTTGCCTTGTCCACCTCCCAGGTTAGCTCTCTCAGGAGGAGTGGATTGCCTGTCAAACATCGGTCTCCTTCCCTGCTACAGCCACTCCAGATACTGCTACTGGATCTCTGCAGAAAGTAGCAAAGAAATCATCCTTAATGTGGCAGAGATGGAGAAGAGATCTGATTCCATTATTAACATCCCCAAAGTTTCCAAACCCCAGTAAGGTGTGATTAACACAGCTAGAAGATTTCCCAGTTTTAGCCCTACAGAGATGTGACACCTATCAATCAAACGGCATGACTCCGCACTTGGGGTGAACGGTCACTATGAGAGATGCCCTGCACCCACGCCAGGAGATGTGCTCCCTGACTATTGTGGCTTGAATTTGAATTGAGTAGTGAAATTGAATTTAGACCATTTAATAAGCTTGGATTTAGACCAGTTAGCAAGCTTGAATCTGAATCGGTCGCAGGCCTAGATCTGCTATATAAGCAGCACTTCACTCGAAATTCTCAGGTGGATCTAGAAGGGCCCCCTCTAGTAACCTCCCCATGTTGCAGCACTGGCTTTGTGCAAATAAACCCTCATGATC
>RJWM01021305.1:0-35592 GCA_004363535.1 Dasyprocta punctata | reverse complement strand
CGCAAGTCCAGCCGGGTCCGGCGGCGCGGGCACCCAGGAGCCTTCCCCGGGCATTGTCTTGCACTTGAGACCGGCGCCCGGCAGCGGTGCCTGGAACCTGGGCTTTGGGTTTAATTTGTGGTATGGGGGTTGAATCCAGGGCCTTGTCTTTGACTTATATCCTCAGCTTTTTTCTTTTTTTAATTGTTTGAGATCGGGTGTCTCTAAATAGTTGGATTGCCCAGAAGGAGCTGGATCCCGCGATACCCCTGCCTCGGCCTCCCGTCGCGCTGCGATCTCCGACCGGCCTGCCCTCCGCCAGCGCGGGCTGTACCGGGGCACAGACTGTAGACCGAGTGGCACAAACAGGCTACCGGGTGTCAGGATGGCCGAGTGGTCTAAGGCGCCAGACTCAAGGTTGTACCTTGCCTCTGGGCATTCTGGTCTCCGCATGGAGGCGTGGGTTCGAATCCCACTTCTGACACGGTTTCTATTTTTTTTTTTTTTGCCTCTTTCCTGAGCGCGGCACCTCCCTCGCCTCGGCGAACAGCAGGACCCGCCCCGTGGTTTCCGTAGGCGGTACCATGGCTCCTTCAGAGCGCGCCGGCAGCTTGCTCCCAGCGCCTCCCTGGTGGTCTAGTGGTTAGGATTCGGCGCTCTCACCGCCGCGGCCCGGGTTCGATTCCCGGCCAGGGAAGGAGGTTTTTTAAATTTTGTTCCCTGTGAACAGGACAGCGGGTTCATTGCCAATTCTGAGGCCCGGGCTCCGGGCGGACGGGGTCCTCGCCACGCCACCCGCTCCCGAGTACTCCGCTTCCAGCCCAGGCAAAACTGCGCCGCGGCCGGAAGAGCCACGCGTGGTGGGGCTTCCCTGTCTTCCCAGCTCACTGGGAGGCTGAGACGTGACGATCCCAAACTTCAGCCCAGCGCCGGCAGTGTGGCCGCGGAGTGAGAACCTGTCCAATGAATGAATGAATTGGGGAGGATGCACCTCAGCGCGCAGGTCCTGGGAAAGGACCGGAAAAGGGGGAAATTCTAGCTAACCTGTAAATCTGGGCTTAAATCTGGACTGATCTTCCCGCTGAACTGAAAGGAGGTTACACATATAAAAGCACAAAGGGCGGAGGAAAAAAAAAAAAGCCGAAGGACAAACACCCACGGATACTGATTTCCCATAGTCCTTGCCTTGTACTTTTTAAACTGTGTTATCATTTCATGCGTATGCTGAATTTTTTCCTATAAGAATACAAAATTTATTGGTAGAAAATATATTTTTGATTGAGAAACTGTTGGGGGCACAATCATAATGTAGGAACACGTTTATGAGATGCAAACTTACAGATATTTCGCGATCAATTGGAAGTCTCTGACTGAGTTTCTGTTCTGCTGTTTGTGCTGAATTCAGTGGACCTTGATGGTGCCTACAGCCCAGCTGCAGACCTCTGAGGAGACTGAGTCAGGGTAATTGTCTGTACTTTAAGGCACCCTGGGCTAATTCAAAGGTCCCCTGTTATGGTAATGCCTTTAACTACGCTCCCTTTGTCAGGGCCCCCTCCCCTTGTTCCCGGAGCCTTTCTACTGTTTCAAGTCTAGCCTGCCTGTCAATATATGACTCATTGCATGTAACCAATCATGTAACGTTTTGTCACTTGCTTTGCACCTCCCACTTCTAAATTATATATGAACTAAACTTTTCCTTAATTCAGCACCGTTGCTTTTGAGGAATTATCCCCACAACGGTCCTCTGGCATGGAGAATTAAATGCTGCCTTCTTATCTCCTCAGTGCTAACAGTCTTCCTTTCGGTTTGGTTTGGTTTGGCTTGGGAATTTTCCCACAACACAACTATTTGCATGTTGTATAAAAATTAACTCAAAAGGAATCCGCCATTTAAACATACGAAACTGTAAAACTTGTAGATGAAAGCAGGAAATCCTCAGGACCGAGCACTCAGTGAACAGTGAGATGGGGCCTCAGGAGCACGCTGTGACGTTGGCGTTCCCAAGACTCAGCCCGCTGTTCCGCGAATGAGCTCGGTAAGAGGATGGAGGAGGAGTCGGAGGCAGAGCCGCAGACCCGCCTCTGGCGGCGGCCTCTCTCCGAGGACGCATGGAGGTCTCCCCACCCAGCAGAGAAGCGCACATTCCAGTGAAAAGCAGACGCAGACCTGAGGAGGTATTTCACCAAAGAAATAATGGGAAAAGACGCTCAAGATTGTTGAAGTACAAATTAAAACCCCAAGGAGATGGCAATATAATCTTATCAACATGGCCTGGATTAAAAAACACACAGCCAAATGCCGGCGGGCAGGCAGAGACGCTCAGGGACTGCGGTGGGAAGGTCTAGGGTTGGCCTTCCAGGAAGAGTGTGCAAGGTTTGACACATCTAAATCTGCACCTCCCGCGGCTCCCAGGCCTCTGTGCGCCAGAAATGCAAACTTGTGTTTGCACAAAGTTTAGACGTGAATGTGTGCTGCATGGTCATTTGTAAGGGCCACAAACTAAATGTAACCTGAAGTCCCTGTCTGGGGGAAGCTTAAGCAAATGGTGCTGCAGCCGCACCACAGAGCACTATTCCGAGACCCCAGCGAGGTGGCCCGGCCTGGAACCCCAGCACTCTGGGAGGCTGAGGCAGGAGGATCACAAGCCCAGCTTGAGCAACTTAGTGAGGCCCGTCTCAAAGTAAACACCACCAAACGCCTGGGTTTCATCCTTAGTACTGGGACAAAAAAAAAAAGGGAAGAAAGAAAGAAACGAAAGCTACTTAGCAGTAAACACATCAATTGATACAGAAGGCAATCTGATGGACCTTGGAGTTGTACTGAGGAAAAATTCCGTCTCGAGAGCTCATGCACAGCCTGGTATGGAGGAACAAGCCTGTAAATGCAGCACTTGAGAGGCTGAGGCAGGAGGATTACCGAGAGTTTCAGGCCAGTCTGGAACTACATAATGAGTTCAAGAGCAGCCTGGACTCCATAGTGAGATCCTGTCTCAAAAACAAAAACAAAAGCAAAAACACCAAAAACTCATATTCCCAAAACTCACATATGACATTCTAGAAATGATAAAACTGCAGTAACAATAAACACATTAGTGATCACCAGAATCAGGAATGTTGGGGCCAGGGCAGGGGATGAATGGGCTTCTAAAGAGGTAACACAAGGGAGACGTTTGTTTGATGGGAGTATTCTGTATCTTTACTGTGGTGGGTTTGAACTTGTGATCCTCCTGCCTCAGCCTGCCAGAGGGCTAGGATTATAGGTGGGTGTCACTCTACCTGATAAATGTATATATATATATATTTTGTTGTTGTTGTTGTTGTTGTTGTTGTTTTTTGAGACAAGCTCTCACTGTGTAGCCCAGGCTGGCCTCAAATTCACAGGGATCTTCCTGCCTCAGCCTCCCTAGTGCTGGGATTACAGGCATATACCACCACACCAAGCCATATATATATTTTTTTATTATTGCTCCTTCCTAAATAGGTAGCAAGAGACTGGGGAAGGCAGTGGTGGTGTGGGGCTGGGTACCAGTAAGGCAGGGAGGAAATGGGCTAGTGGGGGAGCCACTGCCCGGAGGAACGAGGCACCTGAGTGCTGTCCGCGTGCCTTGTGAGGTTCTCTGACCCGAGGCCACCCTGCTCTTTGCCAGAGCCATTCCTGGGGCTGTCTCTGTGAGCAATGCTGAGGGGTGACAGAGGTTTACCCCACCCCACACCTGTGAGCAGGCCGCCCGGAAAGTTCCCTGTTCTTGATGCTCCCCAGCTTGAGGAAGACCCCCAGAGCCCTCTCCTGGCCCCCTCGGGCCCTGGGGACCAGGGCTGTCCATGCTGCTAAGTGGGCCAGGAGTCCCACCTAGGTCCTTTGTCCCCAACCCACGAACCTTGTGTGTTCTGTCAGCGTCCCGGACCCTGCTGGCCCACAAGGTCACCCGTGGGGCAGGTCCGGCGCTGGGCCAAGCACGTGGCATGTGGTGTGGGTGAATGCCCGCTCCCACCCTCAACTCCAAGGACGAAAGCACTGGCTCGGCCCCTTGTGAAGGCCCCTCTGGTCACCTCATAGCTGGCTAGCCTCTCCCTGTGCCCCCGGGTGACCAACGCGTACCCCCAAGAGGTCCCTTACGATGAGACCCAGGGCGGGGCACTGCTACATGACCGGCTTCCCAGCCCATCTCATATCTCTCTGTCTCAGAGTTCTCATCTGCACCTGCTCTGTCCTTCTGTCTGTCTGTCTGTCTTTTCACTTCCTAGGGTTGCCAGGAGGGAAGACTGGGGACATGGGGAAAGTTACAGCACAGGGCACCCTGAGAATTTTTTCTTTTTTTCTCTTTCTTTCTTTCTTTGTTTCTTTCTTTTTTTTTTTTTTTTTTTTTTTTTTTTTTTGTTGTTTTTTTTGAGGCAGGGTCTCACTATGCAGTTCAGGCTGGCCTTGAGCTCACTTTGTAGCCCAGGCTGGTCTCAAATTTGCAACAATCCTCCCGCCTCAGCCTCCCAAGTGCTGGGATTACAGGTGTGTGCCACCAGGCCAGGCCCTGAGAACTTTCATTCATTCAAACACATAACATGTTCATTACTGGATGTCCCCAAAGCGAATTGCTAACTGTCTCAGGAGCACAAAAATAATAAGAGCAGCAGAGCCTAGAAGAAACAAGAGGACTGGGAATTATATTTGAAGTTAGGTTAAAGTCTGGGTCACTTTGGACAGCATTCGTGACCAGCATTCATCTCTGAAAGCCAGTTTTCCTTGGCTGGATGAAGAGTGATCCTCAGCCAGCACCCTGGGGCTGTTATAATAACACCGTGCTGTTACAGTATCACCGTGTTGTTAGCCACGCAGTTGCCGTCTGGCAACAAAGTTCCCGGCTTCTTTGAAGATTCATGGTGGTGGGGCCTGGGGAGGGAGCCAGGGCCAGACTCAGACTAAAGGGGCAAAAAGGAGCAGAGGACCCGGACGAGGGGCCAGGAGGGCGAGGGTCTGGCCTTTAGCACTGGTCCCTGGGGTTCGTTGGTGGTCAGTGTGGCATCAGCCTGAGTGGCTTCGGGGTCCTGGGAGATGGTGGAGCACAGCACCTGGGGACGTCTGCCCTGGTCCCTCACCCGCCCTGTCGGCACTGTTCCCTGCCCTGTGTCCGCTTTGGTCCACCGTCCCCTTCCGCTCCGATGGCTTGGCTTTGGAGCCGGTGGGTCTTTTAAATCGTGGGAGTGGGTGTTGCGTCTCAGCGATGGGAAACCTAGTAACCGCTGCCACCTGGAGTGTAGGTGAACACTTGCTGACAGTCTTAACTTCAACAAATGCTTTACTGTTTTAACGACTGCCTCACGAGTTCTCGCTGTTGAGGTGCTGTCAGGTGCGGGTGGTTAACGTCCCAGGGGCTCAGCACCGCTCTGTCCGGCACCCCTGGGTGGAGGAGAGGATGAAGGGAGACAGTGAGTTCTGGGGCTCTTCCTGGTGCACCCAGGCGACCGGACGCACTTGACGCTGTTAGCCGGCTACAGCTCGCTTTTGGAGGGGGGCCCGCTGGCGTCGCCAGGGGCCCCTTGCCCAGCCTGGTCCACAGCTGCCTGGATGTTCTGGGCCGCCCTGAGCCCAGACTTGATGGCCGTGTCGATCCAGCCATGGGGCAGGGCTGTCTGCTCGCCTGCGAAGTGGACCCGCCCTTCCGGCCGGCTGAGCTCCTTGGCGTAGTCCACGTATTGGTAGGGGGTGAAGAAGGTAAAGCCGCCCATGGCATAGGGGTCCCGGCCCCAGTTTTTGACCGAGGAATAGGGGCACAGGGCCTGGAGCTCCTCTTTGGGGCGGTTGTGCACAGCGGCCAGGTCCTCCAGGACGATATCCACCACCCGCGCGTGGTCCATGGCAGAGAAGAACCTGGCGTCGTCGTCCAGGGTGTAGGAGGCCAGGATGACCCCGGTGCCGTTGGGGAAGACGTGTCTGGGGTAGTAGATGAAGCGGGAGGGCCGGTCGGTGATGGACTTGCCGCTGTAGATGCCGTCGCGCTCCCAGAAGCGCTGGGTGCAGGCCAGGATCACTTTGGTGGCGCTGTTGTAGTGGACCAAGCGCAGCGCGTCCTCCTTGCTGAGGGACAGGGGCGGCTGGAAACGGAGGAGCCGGGCGGCCTTGGCAGTGGTGGCCACCACCACAAAGTCGGCGGTCAGCCGCGCCCTGGGGCGCAGAGGGTCGGGGGTCCGGTAGGTGACGTGGACTTGGTCTCCGGACGTCTCCACCGCCTCTGCCGGCGAGTGAAGCCGCACAGTGCCCGGCTGGAGGGCGCCGTGCAGGGCCTGGGGCAGCTGGTCGAAGCCCCCGACGATCTCATTGAACCTGAGGGCAGGAGGGAGGCAAAGGAAGGGGTTGGTGGAGGAGGTGTGGAGGGCCCAGCCGGAACGCGTGTCGGGGGGCCGCCCGCAGGCAAAGGGCCAGTGCGGGATGGCGACTGTGGGCTCCGGGGAGCAGAGAGAGCTGCCGCTTTGGGCCGATCCAGCAGAAACCTGCAGCCCCACCGAGCGAGCCCAGCCCTCCGCCCTGGGGTCCGGGCTGGCGGAGGGAGACTCTTCCCGAGGGGCTCAGCCCTTCCGCCACGCCCACGGAGAGCCCCGCTAGGGGCCCCCAAGGTGCAGCTTGGACACCACCAAAACCCCTTCGTTCTGTCCTAGGTCTGCTTGTTTCCTCTCTCTGTGGCAGCGCCTGGCTCGATGCACCCACGGCTGAGAAGCGGAGGGGCGGGCCGGGGGCGACCCGCGTGCCTCAGGGACCTGGGGCCGGGCTCAGGCGTCCTGTCCCTTAGCAGGTTGGAGCCTGTGTCCCCCAGCCCCTCTGTTCATCTCGACAGCCCTGGTCCTCGCGGAGCCAGCGGCCGAGGCGGGGTGGGCTCTGGGGTGACCACCCCGGATCACTTTCCCGAGCCCCTGCGTGGGCCCCGGAGCTGAGCTGAGGCCGTGGTTCTGTCACAGGAGGACGGACTCATCGGCTCTGATTGTCCCCCTGCCAGGGCTTCTCAAGGCGGGGCTCTGAACGGTACCACGGGAACCCACCAGAGGGGTGCGTTCTCAGGCCCCGGCTCTGGGGGAGATGACCCCCTCCGTGTGTCCCAGGCTCCCCGGAGTTTGGAAAGTCCCACCTGCCTCCTCCCTGGCTCCCACTTCTCTAGGGATGTTCACCTGGTTTATGTCCTCCTTCTTTGAGGTAGAATAGAAGACATAAATATAGGTAGAAAGGAGACAAGGAAATCAGAATTTTGGTTGGATTTTTTGAGACAGGGTCCTTTTGGTTTGTGCCCAGTCAGTCCCTTTGTGTCTCCTGCTGACGCATCCTGAAAATTCCTGCTCTGCGCGGAGTCAGCCAGCCTGCCACTTCCCGCCACGCGGGCTGGGTCTGGGAGCCGCCTCCTCCGAGGGCCCTGCCTGTCCCTGCCCGCCTCCCCACATCCCGAGCCCCTCCCTGCCCCGCTGCCCACCGGGGCTCGTGGAAGAAGAAGATGAAGCCTCGCAGGGTCTCGGTGAAGGCCTCGTAGTAGCCGGAGTCGGCGTTCAGCAGGTCCCCGATCATCTGCACGGCGCCGCGGCTCAGGTTCCCCACCTTGATCAGGTACTCCTGGGGCGCGGGAGAGAAGGCGAGCGTGGGCGCCGGCAGCCCCACTGCTGCCCACCCACACTCCCGGGGGGTATGCGCTGCCCAGGGGTTCAGTTCTACAGAGGGACGGTGGCCGACGAGGGCGGGCGGCTCTGGCCCTGCAGGCCTTTCTCTTGCAAGCCTCCCTTTGTGCTGACTTCCTGTGGGACAGCGGACGCGCCCGAGACCGCAGTGCTCACCCTGAATCAGGCACGGGGGCTTAAGTAGCTGCTGGTTAAGAAACTCAATGTATCGGTCAACAACGAAAGAGCAAAATAAAAGGTGATGACAGGAAATCGGGAGACGGGTCCTTTGCACCCAGGGAGGGGACGAGAGCAGGAGGGCGGGGAGGGGGCAGGGTATGAGGAAGAAGGGAGCCGTGTCCTGCACACGCACCAGCTCCTCGCGCGGAATGCGACCCTGTGCACTGCACGCGTGGACACGAAAGGTGCTAAAAATATGGGGACGCTGCGGCCCGGGCTCCGGCTCATCTGCACGGCGGCTTGGCTGCTGCGGGCAGTGCAGGGCCGGGGCCTCTGAGCAGCCACTGCTCCTCTCCGCGCCCGGCCTCACCCTCGCCTGTAGCCCACGTCCTGGCTTCCCTGTCCCTGTGGGACTCGGAGGGCCTGTGGCACCCACCGGCAGCGACTGTGCCCTGTGCTTGGCCTCTGCCCCTTTTCCCCGCCAAGACCAGCGTGGCCGTGGCCAGGCCAGCTGTGAGAGCTGCATGGTGAGCGTGGCCGGCTGCCCCATCTCCCAGGCTATGTCGGTCCCCTGGCTCCGGGGCAGTGCTCCGAAGGATCCCAGGGGTAGCTGGGGGCTGCCAGCCTGGTGTTAGCTGGGTCCCTGCCTCTACAAGCGTTTGATTCCACAGCAACGCAGCTGCAGGGCACCGTGCCCCAGGCAGAGTGGCATCAAGATGTGCTGGGAAGGCGGGCATGGTGGGGGACACCTGTGGTCCAGCATGCTGGGAGGCTGAGGCAGGAGGATTGTGAGTCTGAGCCTAGCCAGGGCAACTCAACAATATAGTGCCTCAAAATAAATACTAAAAAAAAGAAAAAAAAAAGAGCTGGGGTTGTAACTCAGTGCAAAGGCCCTGGGTCCCCAGCAATCTCCAGCAATGCCTAAAAGTGCCTGGGGACAGGCTGTGTCTATGGACTTTAGCGTCAGGGTCAGGAGTAGAGAAACCAGTGGGTACTCCAGGGACCTGGGGACCCAGCACACCCGAGGTCTCCAGGCCCTCCTAATCTCCCAGTCCCCGGTCACCTTTCTCCCCACTTTACTTCTAGACGCTGAGTATGCATTGGCCGTCCACTTGCAACAACAAGCCTCCGACAGACCAGCTCTGACGCAGCAGCCCGGGGGGAAGCCACAGCCTCTGTGGGTCCCGATTTGCTCAAGGGCTGTGTGCGACCACTGCCGCTTCCCCTGCCCCACCCCACCCCGCTTCCATGGAGGACCCCAGAAGAGCCACACACACTCCCTCCGGGCTGCCCAGGCGCTCTGTGGTGCCCACTGCAGTCACGCAGGGCACAGTGGACCCTTCCCCGCAGTGCTCTGTCCTTGCTGACTGTGCTGAGGATCAAACCCAGGCCCTGCCATAGCCAGGACAGCTCCCCCTGCAGCCCAGCCTCCCCCGCTTTTCAGGACCCTGGGCCCCGGGTGAGGATGTCTCCACCAGCAACGACAGCGCATGGCCAAGGGCCCCACGCCTGGCCTGTCGCACAGGACTCGGTGGTCACCGGCCGCTGCCGCTGGTGTCAGGGTGACTTCTGTATGGCTGCTGTGAGTCACAGAAGGGCACACTTCTGGGGTGCGTCCCCTCCGCAGTGCCGTGGGGCCGCTAGGCTTCCCTTTCCTCCCGCACTCTGCCTGCCTCGACTCCGACAGAGGGTCTGCACCGAGGAGCTGGCCTTGGGTTAGGGTCAGCCTTAGGGCATAGCTGAGGAGGCCACGGTCCTGCTGGGGCAGCAGGTGACGGCGGGGGCTGACCTTGGTGGAGAAGGAGTCGTATTTCTCCAGGACCTGGCGGCAGCTGCTGGTCTTCAGCTCTTCCTCGACCTGGGCAGAGAGAGAGGTAGAGGTGCGGGAGGGGGAAGTGGGGAAGGGGAGGGCGGGGGAGGAGGGAGGGTCTCGGTGAGGCTCAGGTCTGCGGCCCTGCCCGTCCAGCCCTGTCCGGTCGGCCTCAGGTCTGCCCTTGTGTGAGCTGCGCCACAGTGAGCCTGGGCCCCGCGGTGGCTGTGGGACAGCTGTGTGCTGGCAGGGTGGAGGTGCTCGCTTTGCTCTGGCACCCACCAGGCTCTCCGGCAGCCCCAGAGGTCTCAGAAGGGGATGCCAACACCTCGTCCTGTGTCGAGGACACGCTTTTGTTTTGAACAAGAATCTTTAGGGGTTTTTTTGTTTTGTTTTTTGTTTTTCTTTGAGACAAGGTCTCACTATGCAGTTCAGGCTGGCCTTGAGCTCACTTTGTAGCCCAGGCTGGTCTCAAATTTGCAACAATCCTCCTGTCTCAGCCTCCCGAGTGCTGGGATTACAGGTGTGCACCACCACACCCAGCATGAATTTTTAGGTTTAATGAATACTTTATATCTTATTTATAATGAATAGGAAATCTAGAATGTGGAGAAACAATGTAAAAATCACAAGATGCAGCATCTTTTAACTAAACAGGTATCTGAAAAAATACAATATTTAGGTAAAAATAATAAAATTGCTAGACAATTTTACTACTGCTCCATGGATTAGAAAGTTATTACAAAGAACTGCTTGGAGAAAATGGGTTATGGAAACCATCAGGCAGTATAAATCCCATCTCTAATTTTCCTTAAGTGTCATCATGATATTTCCTACTGAGAGCATTTTTTCTTGTTTTACAAATATATTACTTTGAGCCCAGGCACCACGGTGGTCTCTGTCATTTGCGTTTCTGTATTTGATGGGAGTGTTCTCAGGGCTCCGGAGGTTGCTGGGGTTGGTGGGTGACGGGGCTGGCAGAGGAGGCAGGCTGGGGTCCATGGGCTCAGGGGTTATCAGGGCCACAACCAATGGCACCGCAGAGCCAGGGCTCCCTGTTCCCTGGGGCTCAGCTGTCACGCGAGGTCCCTCTGGAAACACTGTCCGTGCCAGGCCAACACTGGGCACACAGCCCCTGGCAGGCCAGCCTTGTCTTCTTGTCCCCTGGACCGCGGACCCCCCATCAGCCCAGCGCTGTACCCCTGAGCTCTATCCCTGGCCCCAGACCCACTCCGGATAACTCTGATTCGTGCCGGCTGTGGCCTGGCTTGGACCTTACCACTTCCATGCCCACACTTCGTCTCCCCGAGCAGCTGGGAGAGACACCCTGGCAGCAGGACTGCTCTATGAGACCTGGGCACAGAGAGGGCAGGGGTCCCTCCGCCTTAAGCCTGGACCTGCCATGATGATTTCAGCTGCACGAGGCTTGGACTCATCACCTGGGTGTAGACATCTGGGGTCCCAGAATGCACAGCAGCCCAGGGTCAGGAGGGACAAGCCCAGGCTGGTGGGGACCCCCACAACCTGGGTTCTGGAGAACCAGAGAGCCCCTGGGAACCCACGCACACCACAGCCCCGGAGGGAGCCGCAGGTTGCTCCCGCCTTGGCTCACCTTCCTCAGGGACGCCTCGAAGAGCTGTTCCGCCGTCTTCCCAGCCTCGTGGGGTCTGACCTTGTAGCCCAGCAGGTCAGGGTTGGCCTGCACGGCCCCCAGGCGCTGCCGCACCCCGTTCACCAGCACCCAGGTCTGGTTGTTGCAGGGGCAGAAGTCTGTGAGGGTCAGCTCGAACTTCCGGAGGAACTCGTGAGTCAGCCTGTGTGGGGAGAAAAAGATGGGGGGGCCAGGACCAGATGCTGCCAGCATCTCTGCTCCCTGGAGTCATCAGGGCCACCCCTGCCCCGCACGGAGGGATGCTAGTGTCCCAGCCGCTGTGCCTGTTCTTGTGGTCCTCTGTGCTGGCCAAGGTCTCCATCACTTTATCGGAGACCTGAAGGCTTCCGACTTCTAGGTGTGATAGCTCCAGGTGTTGGATGTCCCATGAAGGGTGCCCAGCGGTGTCCCCCAGGCTCACCCCTTCCGGTGCCCTCCTGACCCCAGGGCTCCCCGTGGACCATGCTCCCACTTCCTGCCAGCAGCAGCCCCGCAGGCTGCCCCTGACTTTCCCGGGCTCTCCTCCCCCGGCTCAGGTGTCGCCAGCAGGCTGGGCAGGTGTGTTCAGCCCACTATGTAAATTAAAGGATCCAGACTGGGAAGTTTCCGGACAGCCCTGGAGCTGGGGAATGCGTTGGGACGGATCCCGACTCCTTAGCTTCCAGGAAGGGACTCTGCCCCTTGCTGTCCTCTTGACCTCGGTGCTGGCAGCCTGAAGCCTGGGCTCCTCACCCGTCCCCACTTCTCAGCACCGTACCTGTGGTTCACCGGGATCCTCATGGCGCCCAGCTCTATGTACCAATCCGCTCCAGGAACCCGGTGCGTCTCTATCCTGCCACCCACACGCCCTGTGGCCTCCAGCACAGTCACCTGGAAAGAGACCACAGACTGTGGGTGGCCATCACACCCCCTCAGCCCCCAGGAAGTGCCACTTGTCCCTCCTTCGTGCCTTTCTGAGGTGTCCTTTGGCTGTGGGGTCAGCCACCTGCTCTCCCATCCTTCCCATGCTGGCCAAGAAACCCAGCCTGGCCTCTGTCCCCCGGGCCCTGGGGCTGTCTACCGACAGTGCCCACCTCCCTCTCAAGCCTGAGCCCCCACGGGACTCCCCAAGCCCATGCGTACCTGGTGGCCTGCGTCCTGCAGGGTCTTGGCCGCGGTGAGCCCGGCCATGCCTGCCCCAATGACCACCACCTTTTTGCTGCTGGCTGTGCGCCCCAGCCCGCCCCGAGCCAGCTGCAGCAGCTCTTCATACTGGGGGTCCTCGAAACACTTGACTAGCTGGGGGTTGAAGGCCTGGGTCCAGGAGTCCAGCACACTCAGGAGGGCGAGAGCCAGCCACCCTGGGGACATGGCTGTGGAGACAGCAGTCAGGCAAGTGGCTGGGGTCAGAGACAGCCTGTCTGATCCCCTGATCTGAGCAGGATTTATCCCTGGACCTGTGATGCAACACGCGACACTCCCGCTTCCTTCCTCCCCTATCACAGCGCGCGTTAGTCATGAGCTTCCCCGGCCAGCCTCCACAGGCTCCGCGGGCCGGGGATGCTCCTCAGGTACCAGTGCCCCGGTCAGGGTGACTCTGTCCCCGGGGCCCACCCTCCCCCTGTCCAGCTGAACTGCCATGCAAGAGGCCGAGCGCTCAGCACGGCAAAGTGTCAGGGTTTACAGCTAGATGGCCCCCAAGCCCTGTACACTCACAGGCCGGGCTTAGGGAGGGTGATGGGGTTATGTGGCTCCTAAGTGACTTGCCGTGGGGAGGCGCCCTGGTTGGAAGAGGAGGATCGCTGTGAGTGAGGCCTGCATAGGTTCATCTCCCTCCCCACCTCTTCCCTCGACGACCCCTGCTTCCTGCCCACCATGCCGTGAACAGCTCTCCTCCGCCAGGCCCCTGTACCATGGTACATCATGCCTGATGTCTGTAACCAGTGGGCCATGGACCGACACCTCTAGAAATTATGACCCAAAATAAACCTGTCCTCTTCAAGGCGTGGGTGTCGGGTATGTGTGCATCAACGAGGAAAGTGACTAATAGAACAGGTGCGGCTCCTGGGCCCACGGAGCCGGGTTGGCTGCAGTGAGGGAAGCGTGACACATGGCAGCTGTGGCAGGGCCGGGTGAGAAGGGAGAGCCCCGGGACATTGTGCCCCGTGAGCTGCTGGTTTCTCACTGCAGGGGTTATCGTGGGGCCATCGGAGAGGATCGTTGCATTTAAAGAGCTCACAGACACCGAGCCTTAATTCCCATGCATGACTCCTGAGGGTTTTTCCCCTGCTCTGGTCAGCCCTGGGGCGGATGTGCCCAGTCACCGTCTGTACGATGTGTGTGCTTTATGATTATTCTGCTTGTGGTGTTTTTAAAGCTACCACCTGTATTTGGAGCTGAAATGCATCTTCTTCCTGATATTTGCATGTCGAAGACTTAATCCCCAGTAGATCCACTGGGAGCTGGTAGCTTTCGTAAAGGGCGATTGAGAACCAACTGTCTGGGTGGATCCTGCTGCACTCCTTGTAAGGCAGACACACAGGCACTCGAGGAAATGCAAATGGTCTGCGAGGCAAAGGGAGCTAACACGAACCCTTGCAAGAAGCCAAGCCTACCAGCCACACTTCCACCCCGGCACCCAGCCCCTGCCCAGGAGCAGACGGCTCCCTGCTGTTGAAATCTGGTGCCTGTGGGATTCTGTGATGACAGCTCAGCAGCCCGAGCTAGCGGTCTGTGCCCCTGCCTCTTGCCTGCGGTGGAGAAGGTGGGTGGGCGCCTGCCGGACTCTCTTGGGTCAGACTCATCACCACAGATCTTTGAAAGGCATGTGTGCTCATTTTTCTACTACGTTTTTCCTATTCACTTTTTGAGACAGCGTCTCACTATGTAGAATGGCCTTAACCTTATTATGATGCACAGCCCAGCCTCCAACTTGTGGCAATTCTCCTGCCTCAGCCTCCCAAGTGCTGGGATTACAGGGGTGCACCACCACACCTGGCTCATTTTCCTTGGAAGTCCACATGGCTAAGTTGTGAATGTACACAGGTTGTCTCCAGTTTGAAGGTTCCCATTTAGTTGGGGTCACCTTTCTCCCTTGGCTTGTCCTAGAAATGGTGTACGCCCCGGCAGCCTGGGACAGGTCCTGGGGCAGGCCCACGTGGCCTCCCTCCTGACATCCGGCTCCATGGCTGCCCTGCTCCCCACACCGCTGGGTTTAGTCTCCAGCTGGAGCACAGTCTGGTGGCCTGGACCCTCCACCATCTCCGTCCTTAGGGGAGGGCTGTCCCCGGCGCCTGACCTCACAGATTCACCCCAGGTTTATGTTTCCCTGCACTTGGTTGGATGTGTCGGGCCTGAAGTTCAGCCTCTTTACACAGCTTTCTTTTTCTTTCCATCATGTTACTCTTTAATAGGTGACGATATCTGCACTGATCTTCGGGGTGTTTTAGGGCAGCCCCGAGCCCTCGCGGTGGCTCCCGGACACCCATGACAGTCACCACTGCTCTGGTGTGCAGGCTGAGGGCCACCCCAGAAGTCCCCGGGGGGATATCTCAGTAGCAAATCCTATCACCCAAAGGAGGGACCACAGGATGTCTGCTACTCCATCAGGTGTTTTCGGGGTGTCCCTGTTCTCAGGCGGTCATCAGGGAAGCACACAGTACCCAGCCTTCGGAGGAGCACGGCCCCCGGGGACTTCCCGTGCACACACTGTTCCCTGACTCACTCTCGTTCCCTGCCCAGGCACCAGATGTTTCATACATTTCCTGGAGAGACATGAAAGAAACATCTGCCTCTGAGATGAGAGGCCCCTGAGACCCAGCCTGGCACGTGACCGAGGTTATCGCGGGTCCTGAGAGCGGCGATGGCTGGAGGGCCCGAGCCCCACCGAGGCGCCAACCCCGCCTTGTGAAGCCTGCACTGGCGCTGCAGGGCTCTAATTAGGACCTCAGGAGCAGCAGCAGAAGCGGGTGGTGCTTGGGGAGGTTATGTGGCCTCCGTCCCATCCCGGCCTTATCGGGGCTCGGCCCGTCTGGTCAGGCGCCGGCTAGTGGGGGCAGATGGCACACAGCCACAGACAGCGACAGAGCGGCCAGAACCAAATGGTGCCACCTTGTCTGGGTCCAGAGGACGGGTCTCACCGCAACCGCCCGAGATCAACCCCTACTGCACAGTGCAGGAGCGCCCAGCCAGCTGTGGGGCACAGCGGTGGGGCACAGACACATGCGAGGACTGGGGGCGGAGAGACGGGTGGATGGATGAACGCACAGGGGAGCAGGAGGAACGCCTCACCGACCCAGGGTTCGGGGCGCCCAGGTGGATCCCCTGGGCCGATCGCACCACAGACTCCAGGCTGAGGGGCAGGGCCTGCCCTGGACCTGGCCTCTCCCGAGCCCCTTCCGTCCACCTTCACCTGCCCCCTGCTGCCCTCTGGAATGCTGCACCTTTATTTATTTATTTATTTATTTTTTTGCGGCACCAGGGATCGAACTCACAACCTTGCATCTGCCAGGGCAGGTGCTTAAGCCACTGAGCCAGACTCCCAGCCCTGGTTTTTTGAGGCAGGGTCACACTGTGTAGCTCAGGCCGGCCTTGCGCTTGCGCTGTAGCCCAAGCGGGCCTCGAACTCACAATGCTCCTCCTACCTCAGCCTCCGGAGTTCTGGGATTAAAGGCATGCGCCAGCACGCCTGGCCTGCTGTACCTTTAGAATTCACCCATCTCTTCTTTCTCTAGAGGATGGAAGTGAGCCTTCTCCTTTTTTTTCTTTTTTTGAAGCTAGGGAACAGAATCCGACTCATTTTGAAATCCTAGGTCTTGGCCCCTTTCCCCCACTCTCTCGTGATGTGGGCACCGACTGATTAATTGGTGTGCAGTCTCTGCACACAGTCGCGCACTCAGTGTGACGGCACACAGCACACAGGCCGTGCCTATCACCGGACATCGGACATCGTCACCACACAGCTGGAAGTGGTGCTTCACAGCGTGGGCAGCTCCATCCCTCACACAGGAGAGCCGCGCGGCTGGGCCTCTGGGAAGCACCGGGCTCACGCTTTCTCCCAAGGCTGGAGGATACTGGCGGAGCTCTCCCCTTTCCTGGCACTTGCCTGCCTGGAAGAGCCTGCAGTTGGGACAGAGAGCTCCTCCGGGCCCTGGGAGGAGAGAATGAGGCATCGGTGAATGCCAGGAGTTACCAGGAAGCCAGGGCAGAGAAAACCTGACCCAGGAAGTGTGTGGTGGCTGGTGACACACAGATACCTGCTACTTGCAAACAAGGAAGCCAGCGACAGCCCCTCCACCCTCCTTTCCCCTCCTGAGCCGTCAACCCTGTCTCAAAGAGTTCCGTGTCCTGCCAGGAAGAGGCGACCATGTAGCAGCCCCGGGCACCTCCGAGTCAGGAACCTGCTCCCGGCTGCCCTGAGTGGACTCCAGGCCGGGAGGGACACAGCGCACTGGGGACCCAGTGATGAGAAACAGCGGTGGAAACCAACATCCTAGGTCTTCAACTGCAAGAAATGCCCACTCATAGGAGGAAAGAGCAAAAGAGAAGCTGCAGAGCTGACCTCAGAGCAGAAGGGAAGAGGACAGAGATTCCTAGAGGCTGGGAGGGTGGAGGGGGAGGGCAGCAGAGGCGCAGCGCAGGCTCCAGCACAGCGGCCTGCGGGCCAGAGAGCTACGGCTAAGGTGCTATACTCCCAGGTGGACCACAGACACGGCGAACTCTCACACTTCACAATTTTATTACAGTGACAGATACACTGCCGCCCAGCCCATCCCCTGGGGATCCTCGCCTCGCTCTCAACACTCTCATCCCGTCGTCCTGGCCGCCTCCCGCAGCAGCTCTGCAGTCCTCTGTCCTGGCTGCCTCGAGGGCCGGAACCAGTGCAAAACGTTTCCGCATGGTCCTTTTGACTGTGGGCAAGCGGTGGGAGACACACGGTGCCAGCTCCAGTGACTAAGTGTCAGCTTTCTGTGAGCTGCCTTTCTGCCTGACGGCGCTCGGCAGCAGCCCCTACCATAGTCTTGATCACATCTCATACACACACTCAGGAAAGAGGACTCCAGCACTGCTCCAGAAAGTGGCAAGAAGGGGGTCTGAAGTGCAGGGGAGGATTCTGGGAGGGCTTCACGGCAATGTGTCTTTTACCACAACAGGTTTAAAAACACTTTTAAAAACCTCTCCCCACCTTTCCCAGTCGCACCTTGTATGTCCGTGCTGGCTTGGGAAGCTGGGCGTGAGAATGAGCGGGAAGAATGGGGAGGCGGTGTAGCCTGGAGTCCTGCCTGCCTCTGTCCGGCTCCTCAGGAAATCTCAGCCTGGTTCGCTGGTCCCCAGAGGAGCTGGGACCCTGAGGGCCATCTGACGGACGTGGGGACTGTTACCAACGAGGACCTGAGTCTTAAGGAGGTAGGGTCGATGAGATGAAACTAGCTAACAAGGAGAAAAGGAAAAATAAAAAAGAAATTTTTTGAGACAGGGTCTCACTATGTAGCCCAGGCTGGCCTTGAACTCAAAGATCCTCCTGACTCAGCCTCCTGAGTGCTGAGATCACAGGCGTGCACCACCACACCTGGTTTAAACATGTTTACATTGTACTTTTTAAAACTGCAGCTTCAGGATGCAATTACCCAAGGCCACAATGCTTTTAATCCGTTCCAGGAAACCTACTCAAAGCAGTTCCTGAGGGTCTTAAAAATACAGTAAGCCTATAAACCGTGTCGAGCTTCTGAGTCACGCCTCGGACGGGGTCCTCGGGACAGCAGTGCTGTTAGTGGGCTGCAGGGCTCGGGCTCCACGCACGACAGCTCATCTCGCCCACTAGCCGGTGGCCCGACCGCCAGGGGCACCGTCCTAGATCTCCTCTGGGCCATCCGCAACCATTGAGCCCAGGCCGCTGCAGCCTCTCTGGAGCCCGCGCCCGCTGGCCTTCTCTCTGCTAAGGGCCTCCTCCTGCCCCGGCGGGTCGGCGCCTCCCTCCGGGGACCTCCGTGGAAGGCGGGCCGCACAACCTGGTGCTTCTCGGGGTCCGCCTGCCAGGCTGCCCTCCCGGCCCGCCCTTCCCCGGGGACCGGGGCCCTTGGGCTCGGTTCTGCCCCCTGCCTGGCACCCCGCCTTCTTCACTGAGGGAGTGGGGGGCTCCCCACGCAGGTCGGCGCCCCGGTGCCTGCTCTTCTTTACCTTGGCTGCTGTGGGGTGGCGGTTTTAAGGGCAACTGGGGTTTGGCCTTTCCCCCCTTTTTTCCTCCCTTCCCCTTCTAATCCCCACCCCTTTCCCCCTCCTCCCCTCCCCCTCCCCTCCCTTTCGCTCCCCCTCCCCTCCGCTCCCCCCCACCCTCCGCCTTTCTCCTGCAGCAGGAGCTGCGCCCTTGAGCAGCGTTCCAGGCTATGGGAGCTGCGCTGGGCGCTCGGCGGTGACGACGCTCGGTCCGGTCCGGTCCCGGGCGGGCGGTGGCACCGACCCGCGGAGGAGCCGCGCAGTAGCGCCAGGCATCGCAGGCCGGGCGGCCGCTCTTCGTCCTCCTCCAATGCCGCCGCCGCCTGCTGGCGCCCGGCGCGCGTGCAACACAGGACGGAGACGCGGAGCCACCGCGGGCGCGGGGCGGGCAGAGGCCTCACCGCCGCGAGGGTGACGCAGAGCCTGAGGGCTCCATCTGCGCGCCGGCGACGCAGCAGTGCTAAAACCCCACACCACAGACACGTGCTCACTGGCTAGCGTTGAAAGGACCTTTTTCTAGGTTTTAGAAAGAAAGGAAGAAACCGGGCATGGTGGCGCAGGCCTGTAATCCCAGCATTTGGGAGGCTGAGGCAGGAGGATTGTTGTGAGTTCGAGACCAGCCCGGGCTACAAACAACTCAAAGCCAGCCTGAACTACATAGGGAGACCCTGTCTTAAACACAGACACACACAGACACACACACCCCCACACACACACAGGAAAAAAGAAAAAAAAAAAGAAGAAGAAGAAAGGACGGGAGGCCGTGACAGACTGCAGAGAATGAGTAACAACAGCCTATCGGACCACGAGAAGCTGGCGGGCCCCCGGGCGGGGGAAGCGGACAGCGCCGTGTCCGGTGCGGGCCTCCCGGCTCCGTCCTCCTGCCCAGCTTCCCCACCACCTGTGGACTCCTAAGTACCACGGAGCCGCGCGCCGACGGGAAGGCCGGCAGCTCCGCGCTTGCTCACTGTTTACAGCCCGGGACTGCCCGGCGTTGCTGCTGGGCCTCGGCCGGGGAGGCGATCTGGGCGGCAGGCCTTGCCCGGGCTCCTCGGGCTCTGTCCTGCCCCTCCCTTCTCCAGGGGGAGACCGGGCTCCTAGGAACCGGGGGCTGGGACCACATCGCACAGGCGCTCAGAGCTGGGCTGGGCACATCGTCCCGGCTCCCCAGATGGCAGATGCACCAGGCTGTGCCCCCTGGGGTACAGTGCCTGGGCCACGGAATTGGAAGCAATGGGACCAACACCGGGCACGGGGATGCGCCCAGACCCTGGAGGCCAGCATGCAGGTCGGCCCTCAAGGCAGGCAGGGGGCTGCGGGCCTGAAGGTGGGTCCCCTCCGCAAGGTGGGCCGGGCTATTCTGCGCCGCCACCCATGGGGACAGGGTGCGAGACTCGGCATGGCCTGCGCACTCCAGGCTGCCCTGGTGAGGCCAGGATATCGGCCCAGTCACGCCCTGCCCTCAGCCGTCCCAGAGTCAGGACGGGGGCCTGAGGCTGCCGGAGGGGGACACTGGCTAGGGGTACTGACGTGACCAGCCCACGCGGCTGGGACCTAACCTGGGCCTTATCCCAGGCAGTGGTGGTGAACCCGCAGCCGCAGAGACCTCTCTGTTGCCCCAGCAGCTGAGCATCGGGTAGCTGCGTGCCTGTAGGGGCTGTGTTGGCACCTTGTGGTAAATGAGTGGGTTTTGAGCTTCAGGGGTGCTCGGCCTCTGAAAGATTCATCATCACTGTCCTAGACACCCTGACCTGGGGTAGCGCGCAGCCAGGGAGCCCCCTGCTAGTCTGGGGCAGATGTGGTTCCCCCATGGCCCTTCCTGATTTTGCATCTGTTTATGGTCAGGGACCTGGTGGGAGAAGAGGGTGCGTGCAGGACAGGAGACTGCAGGAGCTGGAAGGCACGAGATCCTGAGTCAGTTGAGGGGGACCCCGACTAGAGCCCTGCCAGCGAGCCCTGGGGGCTGCTCCGCCTCCCCTGCTCCCCAGCTACTCGTGCTGTGGCCCCTGGCCATGTGGGAAGCACCCAGCTCCCAGCCAAGCCGGGCCCTGTTCACACTGCTGCTGGCCCTGCCCACGGCAGCTGCGAGGTCTCCCGGCCTGCTCTCCACACTCGGCTGAGGCCCGACCAGGTGAGCAGGGGGCTGCCCCGTGAGCGGTGGGGCTGTCCCCATTCTGCATGGTGCAGTTCGGAAACTGGAAAACGTCATGGGACAGGGAATGGTCCCTGTCCAGCGGGAGGGGGCCAGGCCGAAGCAAGGAGGACGCTGACCCGCCCTCCTCTGGGCTGGCAGGCGTCTGCCACACTCAGCCCAAGAGCGACACGTTCCTGGGAGCTGGCCGGGGCCCGGGGGCACCCATGTCCACGAAGCCAGGACTTGAGCCCGTGGTCAGTGTCCAGGAGGCTGGATGGGAGGCGATGTCCCCACGGTGTGCCTCTGAGGAGAGCCTGCACTACGGCCCTGTGGCTGGCTCCCGGCCTCTCCTGGCTCCCCGTCTGCGCTGACAGAAAGGCCTGGGGCGGACAAAGGCAGGGGCAGATGGAGACGGCTTCTCTGCCTGCCGTCCAGGGAGCGGCCTGGTCCTGATGCCAGGCTGGCGTGGGGCAAGAGCCTGTGCCACTCACAGGACCGGGCTGCCTGGGCTTGGTGGGTGGGGGGAGTTTCTGCCTCCTACTGCTTGAGACCCAGCTGCTGCGTGGACCCGAGTGCCCTGGGCGGCCCTGGCGTGGCGCCTGTCTCCACCTTTAAACCTGCCCCCTCTTCCTCCAATAGCCATAGGTAGATAGACAGCTCTAGCGGGGCCAGCAGTCTGCAGTGCGAGGGGGCGGCTGGCAGGGCGGGGCCTACAGCCAGAGCCGGCTCTGCCCAGCACCTGTGTCCCCAGCCCTGTCTCTCCACCTGTCACCCCGCTGCACATCTGGGGCACAGCTGGCCTCTGGTGGATGACGGGTTGGAAGCAGTGACCTGGGCCCTAGGACGCTGCCTCTAGCACGGCTCTTAGAGATAAAAAGCTCGTGTGACACTGAAGGTAGCGAAGCAGACTTAATTCAAAAACTACTGATGGGTTTTTAAAAAATACACGGTGGGTAATAGAAAGAAGGCAGAGTGATCTTTCTTAACTGAAAACCAGTCAAGTGATGGAGGGAAAGGGGATGAAAAGGAGTGAAGCTGTGTTATCCCCCCAGCACCCCCACTGCACACAAGGAGTGTGAACATTGTGCACCCCAAGAAGACTTGGACTCATGGGAAAAACAAATTGTTACTGTGTTACAAGAGCAATGAATTGTTATTGGTATTATCGCGAAGTCACAGGACACTTACAGACAGTGATTCTCGCTGTGCTGCACATCACCGCATCTACCGTCTCACCTTGGCTTTTTTTTTTTTTTGTGATGAGAGCAGCTGAATTCTATGTATGGAACAAAATCCCTAGTATACTCTCATGAACTAGGCCTTGGGCTGCACCTGAGATTCCCGACTTGTTCTTCCTACCTGCTACTTTGTATCTCTGACCCACATCTCATTTCCTCCTCCTGCCCTGGCACAGGGTAACCACTGTTTCCTTTTCTTATCGCCAGGGATTTGTGCTTTTAAAAACTGAATGTCCTGCACCAAACAGCGATATGGTGCACTGGTTTTCCCGCTGTTGCGCAATGTCCTCTGGGCCCATCCACGGTGTGGCCAAGGACAAGATCTTTTACAAGGCTGAGTAATCCAGGACACATGCACGTATGTGTGTATGGGAGGAGGAATATACTTGTGTGTCTGTCAGGCTTTCCCTATCTGTTTGTCCATCAGTGGACATTCATGGTGTCTCCATGTCTTTGCCACTGTGAATGCTTCTCCCCTGAACACAGGAGTGCGGGGGTCTTCAGGAGCCCCGATTCGTCACCTTTGGCGTGCATCCAGGAAGAGCACTGCTGGTTCAAGCGGCAGTTTTGTTTTTGACTTCCTTAGGAAGCCCCGCATTGTTTCCCATGCGGGCCGTATCCAGCCCACACCGCGGTGGCTGTGTCCCAGGGTTCCTTCTTCTCCTCATCCCCACCAACATTTATCTCTTGTCTTTTCGATAACAGCCATCCTTAGGGTGTGACCTGGTATCACGTAGTTGCTTTAATTTACATTCTGCTTGGATGATCAGAGCTGGTGAGCACCCTTTATAGTACTTACTGGGCATTAAATGTCTTTTTTGAATAAATGTCTTTTCAGTCCATTTGCCAATTTCAAGCAAGTTATTTATTTATTTTGCTACTGAGTTCTGCGGGTTCCCTATAAACTTTGGATGTTAGTCCATTATCAGATGTGTAGTCTGCTTTACAATTTCGCAATGGGTCGGTGGCTTTTTCCTCTTGCTGTTTCCTTTGCTGTGCGGGAGATTTTTAGTCTCATTCTTTCTCGTTCATTGATTTATTTACTTGTCTTTGTAGCCTGAGCTTTCAGTATGAAATTATCACCAAGTGCAGCATCAAGGGGTTTCTCCCAAATGTTCTTCCCTAGGAGATTTATGGTTTTAGGTCTCTTATTCGCTGAAATCTTTTATCCATTTTGAGTTGCTCTTTGTATATGGTGCACAAGAAGGCTTGATTTTATTGTTCTGCACATGGAAATCCAGCTTTCCCAACACCAGTTGTGGAAGAGGCCACCCCATCCGCTGTGTCTTCACGGTGCCCTGCCAGGCGCCGAGGGCCGGGGCGGGAGGTTGGGCTCCAGGTCCCAGGACGAGGCGGGACGCACAGGTGAGGAGCAAGAGTGGGGTCAGGGGCTGCAAAATTACAAAGAGGGCCGCGGAGGGGAGGGAGACCTTGCTAGCTTTGCCAAGGAGATTTTTGCCAAAGGTCGGCTGGGGAGACGAGACATTGAGGGTTGGGGATGAGAAATTTGATCAGACATCAAGGGTGGGATATTTTGGGGAAGCCTGGCTTAGCAAGGTTCCTGTTAAACTGGGCTAAGCGGGCTAAGGACAGAGCCCAGTGTCTGGGTCCAGCCCGAAAGAGGACTCTGAGCAGCTCAGGGTGCTTCAGAGTACAGTGAGATCTGCCCGCTCACCCGTCCAGCAGCTGTTGTCCAGGAGCCAAGGAAGGGCTCGCACTGTTCGAAGGAGAAACAGATCTCTCTCCTTGAAGGGGGCCTGACAGAGACACTGTACTCTGAAGCGCCCTGAGCTGCTCAGAGTCCTCTTTCGGGCTGGACCCGGACACTGGGCTCTGTCCTTAGCCTGCTTAGCTCAGTTTAACAGGAATCTTGCTAAGCCAGGCTTCCCCAAAATATCCCACCCTTGATGTCTGATCAAATTTCTCATCCCCAACTCTCAATGACGAAAACAGTAACCTAAGCGATGCTTGATAGCACTGTGGCAGGATCTATAGTGGACAACCATGGTATTAACGAACCTATGAACTTGATGTGTTTTCTGAAATACTAATGTCCATAATATTTACCAATGCAAGTATAATCTGGGGAAGCTTAAATGTCTTCGTTTCTTGTTTTTGTGGTACTGGGGCTTCAATCCAAGGCCTTCATACTGAGCTACATCCCCAGCCCTTCGTAAATCTTTTATGTGAGACAGGGTCTTGCTAAGTCACTAAATGGCCCTGGTTGGGCTCAAATTTGTAGTCCTTCTGCCTCAGCTTCCCAGAGTGCTGAGTTTACAGGCATGAGCCATCAGGTCTTGCTCTTGAATGTTTCTTTGTGCTTGTTAAATTTTATCAAATGGACTGAGCCATGGGGTTCCCAGATCAAACCTTATTTCTGCCCGTGTCTGTGACTATGTATCCAGATGAGATTAGCCTTTGACTTGGGGGTCAGTAAGACAGATTGGCCCCAAGCCAGAGTGGGCACTGTGGAATCCACTGAAGCTTGTCTTAGCTCCGTGGCTCCCACACAATGGGAGCCTGAGGCCATCCTTCCTGCCCAGCGCACACAGGCTGCCCGCCCTCCTGTGCCCTGGGGCCCTTTACCATGAGGGTGCCCCGCAGAGCCTCCTGTGCAGTGGCGGAAGGTTGGCCTCCCTTCGAAGCCCCCTCCCAGCAATGAGAGCAGCACCCTCCTGCTGCCACAAGGTCACCTGTGGGCTCCTCCTCCTGGCCAGGGAGGAGGGACCACAGAAGAGGGAGAGGCCAGCTCCCCCTCCGCAGTGTGCTTCTGCCAGTGACTTCCTGCCGCTCCACTTGGCGGTGCCCTGGGCTTGGCTGCCCTCCTCGGGAGCTCAGGACAAATCCTGGAGGCAGGCCTGAGCTGTGCCCTTTTCTGAACTTTCCCCTCTGCCCTCTTTCACTGCAGGGCTGCTGAGCCACCTCTGGGAGCCACAGCAGGAAGGTGGGTGAGGTCGGAAGTGGCCTGCAGGATTTGGGTGTCGGAGACACAGGGTCAGTTACAGAGTGTGCAGGGAGTGACTGAAGCTGGAGGTTGATCACAGGTGTGGGGCTGGAGCAGGGCCACTCAGGAGAACAAAGAGGGCCCAAGGCAAGCCACAAGGACAGCTGCTCCAGCTGTGAGAATGCCAGGTGCCCGAGGCTGCCATGCAGACAGGTTGCTAGGAAGAGCGGTGTCACGTGACATGAACCTGGCGAGTGTGTGAATAAATGCCGCGGTGGTTGAGCAATTTCTTTTCTCCCTTCTGGAGGGAGGGCTCCACCTGACTTCAGCTTTCTGTAGTCTGACTCTTATCTTTATTTCTCCATCCTCCCACCATCCTTTCCCCCAGGATCTTTGAGCACTGTGCTGGATGCAGCATGTCGGCACCTGAACAGAGACCAGAGTGTGAAGAAATAGCAGGTGAGGGGACCCTTCTCATTGTGTGCACAAAAGCGGGAGAAGTGTGTTGATGGCATCAATATCGATCACAGAGGCGTATTGATATTGACATCATCAGGTGTAAAACATGGGGCACACAGGTTCTCAAGAACCACAGATGTATATAGAAATGCTTGTTGTCTTCTTGATTCTTGTATTTATTTTCTTTTTGTAGATTTGGATTAGAGAGTGTCTTTTGCACTGGGGATCGAATTCACAACCTCACACCTGCCAGGCAGGTGCTTAAGCCACTGAGCCAAACGCCCGGCCCTGGTTTTTTGAGGCAGGGTCATATGATGTAGCTCAAGCTGGCCTTGGGCTTGCGTTGTAGCCCAAGCCGGCCTTGTACTCACAACGCTCCTCCTACCTCAGCCTCCCGGGTGCTGGGATTAAAGGCATGTGCCACCATGCCCGGTTTAGAGAGTGTCTTAATGGTAGTATATTTGACGAGATGACCATAGAGGATTTGGCTCAGGGCACTATTTTACAATCAAGATCTAAGCAGAAAAAAGGTGTTGGAACAGCAGCCACCCCAATAGAACTTAAACACTCTCGCTCTACTCAATCAGATGAGGAAGGAGCTGTGGGGAACAAGAAGACCCTTCCCCACTAGAGGAGTGTTTCACTGTGAATTTCATTTCACAATGCCCGATCGCCCTAACTGCGCCACAGTTCAGGGAAATTTTGCTGCATAATAGGCTAAGATTTCCACCCTTCATAAAATAGCATCATCCTTTAAGTTAATTGCTCAACAATTGGCCTTTGAAATGCAAATAAATGGTGTAAAGAAGCTTTAGGAGCCTGCAAAAAACAGACTATGCTGTCTTGAGATGATTCAGATTTGGGCCCTCATATGCACAATGGGCTACCTTGTCAACAACTGTCACTCAGGTTATTCATCCACAGCCTCGAGGAAAGGGAAGGAACTTGTTTCATCTGTGGGGGCGAAGGGCATTTTGCCCAGAATTGCTCTGCTGCACCTGTAAGGGCAGCACAGCCATTATCTGTCCCTTCAACAAAACCTTCTAGTGTCTGTACAGAGTGTTGACGAGGATATCATTGGAAAATGAGTGTACATGCAAAACTGATGTGGAAGGCCAACCTATTCCAGGAAACTTCCAGTGGGGCCTGCCCCAGCCCCACCAAAAAGTGGGGGTGCTATGGCTGGAAGAGCTTCCCTGAGGTGGCCTGGTCTGGTCCAGCCCGGTCCGGCTCAGCTTGCTGTAGCAGGCAGCTCGTGGGGGCTTGTGCCATGGAGTTGGTGTTTGCATGCCACTGTGGGCAGGGACGGGTGGGTAGAGGGGTGAAAGTCCAGTCAGTTCTGCTTCCTGTGTGCTGTGTGCTGCGCTGTGAATTCTGCTGGACCCCATCCCCACCCTGAGACTTTAAACTGCTGGCCTGCCACAGCACTCAAGCTGCATCAGCCCCCCGCCCCCCGCCAAAAAAAAAGGGTGGCCGTGGCTGCAGAGGCGATTGCTGCCTCTGGGGTGGGGGTGGGGGGCAGAGATGGAGCCCATCCCTGGCAGTGAGGTAGGAGTGGCAGGTAGGAGCCCCGGGTGCTCAAATACAGGATATGGGTTTCTCTTCTGCGCAAAAGACTAAATTGCAGGCTGTTATATGGGCCTTGCAAGATTATTCATTCACTCCCATTAACCTCTTTCAGATAGTGCTTGTATTTGCAGTGTGGTGTACCACACTGAAACTGCCACTATACACACTGACCTGAAGATCTTTTCCATTTATTTCACATTCCTGAGTTTGGCTCTCTATGGCGGATTCACATTTCAGTAGACACTTCTTTGGGATTTATTTTTGCTTCTGCCCACACTGATAAAGTGACTAAATGTGTTATTGCTCATTGCTTGGATGCCTTTAGTACCCTTGGCTGCCCACGGACACAAGACTGACAATAGTGCAGTCTATATATGTGCTGCCTGCCAAATGTTTTGTAAAACTCTTCATATTTTCCTTACCACGGGAATTCGTTATAATCCTCAAGGTCAACAAACTGAATATATTCAGCGTACCCTCAAAATTCAACTACAAAAACAGGCCTTTTTTTTTTTGTACCAGAAATCTAATTTAGGACCTTGTGCTTAGCAGACAGGCACTTGTACTATTGAGCTATATTCCCAGCCAATTACAAAAACAAAAGGGGGGATCCTTCCCTATAAAATTCACACCTCATAACAGACTTCACTTGGCAGTATATATTATTAACTTTTAAAATCTACTAGGGCTGAGACTTAGCAGCAGAAAGGCAATTCAATCAGGTAAAAGAAAAAAAAAAGAAAAAAGTTAGGAATGGTCTTTGGAAAGATCTTCATGCTGGACAACAGAAGGGACTCAGTCCCGTGCTCATTTGGGGCCAAGGGTATGCTTGTGTCTTTCCAGAGAATGCTGAGTAGCCCATGTGAGTGCCAGACTGTGCTGTCTGGCTGTATCATGGACCCAGACCTGGAGGAGTTGATTCTATCTCTCAAGAAGCTGATGCTCAGTCCTACGACAGTGATGCCTTGAAGACTATGCCATAGCTAATAGACAAGGATGGGGCTAGATTCAACCTGGGGCCACTTAAAGAAACTGACTCAGGATACCCAGGAGATGGTAGCCAAAAATGGGAATCAAAGGTCTGAGTAGGTGATAGAGTACATAGAGATTGCTGCGCTCAAAGCTACATGAAAGAAAGGGATATGAAAACTACTAGTATTCTTAAGACTAAATAAAATACAAAAATTATATATTAATTATGGATAAAAGTTTTTTTTTTTTTTTTTTTTTTTTTCAGCACCAGGGGTTGAACTCACAACCTCAAGCCTGCCAGACAGGCAGTTAAGTCACTGAACCAAACTCTAGTCCTAGTTTGTGTGAGGCAGGGTCACACTATGTAGCTCAGGCCGGCCTTGTGCTCACGTTGTAGCCCAAGCCGGCCTCAAACTCAAAACGCTCCTTCTACCTCAGCCTCCCGAGTGCTGGGATTAAAGGCGTGCGCCACCACGCCCGGTTGGATAAAAGATTTAATGTCTTCAAAATTCTTTTTACAAGAGATATCTGCTAATTGACCTACAAAAAATTCTGACTAGTCTGGTTATAATTACAAACTTTTAAAATTGTAGGAGAGTTATTATAATTCAATTTGGTCAAAATATATTTGAGTGCACTCTGATTTTTGCACGATGTTTATCTGTTTGTCCAATCTGTTAAGCTGTGTACTGCTTTGTTTGTTTGTCCAATCTATAACAGCCGATTTTTCTCTTTTCCTTTTTTCTTGTGCATTTTTGGATCATTTGTTCAAAATTTAATTTGGGTTATAGGTTTAAAAAGCATGCTTCTACCCAGAGTGCTAGCAGGTCAAAATAATATCAAATTTGGTTTTTCATAGGTCATCAAAAATTGTCAAGGTAATTAAACAAAAATTCCTTAGGGTGGGGAGAAATTATTGGATAAGGCTCCCTCTGGTGAATAAAGAAACAACTGCCTGGGAAGTTATCCCAGCCTGCATTCTTTAATAGGAAGCCCCAGTGATCTCCATAACCTTATGGGAGACACCCCAATAAATGGTATTAAAAATATATTATTAGGGCTTGGGGATACAACTCAGCAGCATAAGCGCCTGCTTGGCAAGTGCAAGGTTCTGAGTTTGATTCCTGGTACAAATATATATACATATATATTATTGTGACATATTTACATTGGTCATTGTCAAAAAGATTAAATTTTCTAGACAATAAGGTTTTTGATTTAAAGATGCCCTGGTACAAAGGTTTTCTTATAGCCGTGACAGTATTCTTGTGGTATATTAAATGCATTCGTGCTTTAGGATATACAAGTCTTCAAAATGTAAAACAGGGATTGTTTAGTGTGATAGACTTTTCTTTCAGATTTGGACATCTTTTAACAAAAATTTATGATATATATATCCCATTAAAGGTTAACAAGTTAAGTAAAAACATCTTATACACTGGATAGAAATGATTGACTAAAAAGGCTATTTTATGCAAAATAGAAATTTCAGTGTGTTACAAAAATGTCATCATGACTGTTATGTTACAGTATTAAGTAATTTTTTTTAATTTTAAACAAAAGAAAAGTAAGAAATCAAACAAAACAGTTTCATAACCAGCCAATAAGACAGTAACAATCATCAGCACATTTCATATTATTATATTCACAGAAATTAGACATAAAACATTATCCAAAAAATTATTAGTACAAAACTTGTGCCTCAATGAATCAAGAGAAACCAGCTATATGACTAGCTTTTTTGTTATGATTGTTCTATTGTTTTCAAATAAACATTTTGCATTAAAAATGAAATCTGAAGATGACTCTGAGAAAACTACTTTTCATTCAAAATTCTTTTTCTTTAACTGTCTTAACTAAATTTTTATATACGTAGCTTTTGTTTCAGTTCATCACACAAGTTCAACAATGCTATGGTTACATATATGTGACTTACTTAGTACACTGAGTATATTTTCAGTACTCATCCATTTAAGAGTGAAAATGTCTAGTTTATTGTTCTTTATAGCTGAGTAGTATTCCATTGTATAGAAATACCACATCTTTTTTGTCCATTCCTCAGTCAAGGGGCATTTAGGTTCTTTCCATGATCTAGCTGTTATGAACTGGGCAGCTATGAACATAGGTGCACATATATTGCTGTGGTAGGATGTTTTTAATTCTTTTGGGAAGACACCCAGAAGGGGAATAGCTGGGTCAAGTGGGACCTCTAATCCTAGTTTTTGAAGAATCTCCACACTGACTTCCACAGTGGTTGCACCAGCCTGCATTCCCACCAACAGTGGAGAAGGGTTCCTTTTTGCCCACAGCCCCTCCAGCATTTGTTATTGGTTGACTTCTTAATACTAGCCATTCTTTCTGGAGTGAGGTGGAATCTCAGTGTTACTTTCATTTGCATCTCTTGAATGGCCAGTGTTGTTGAACATTTTTTCATGTATTTATTTGCTGTTTGTACTTCTTCATCTGAGAAGTGTGTATTCATCTCAGATGCCCGTTTTTGGATTGGGTCTTTAAATCTTGGAGGACTGATTTTTTTAAAGTTTTTTATACATTTTCGATATTACTGCTTTATCTGAGGGACAGCTGGGAAACATTTTCTCCCACATTGTGGGTAGTCACGTCACACTGTTGGTGGTTTCTCTTGCTGTGCAAAAGCTTTTCAGTAGGATAAGATCCCATTTGTTGATTCTTTGTGATAATTCCTGTGCAGTCTGGCTTTTATTCATAAAGTCTTTGCCTACACCAATGTCTTCAAGAGTTTTACCTACACTATCTGCCAGTAGATTTAATGTTTCTGTTTTAATGTTAAGATCTTAAATCCATTTAGATTTTAACTTAGTACAGGTGAAAAATATGGGTCCAGTTTTAACCTTTGGTATATGGAAAGCCAGTTTTTCCAACACCATTTATTAAAAAGGCTATCTTTCTTCCAGTGAATGTGTTTGGTACCTTTGTCAAAGATAAGGTAGCTTAATGTGTCTGGAGTTCTTTCTGGATCTTCTAATCTATCCCATTGATCCTCGGGTCTGTTTTTTTTTTTTTGCCAGTACCACACTGTTTTTATCACAGTAGCTTTATAGTATAATTTCAGGTCAGGAATTGTGATGCCCCTGTCTTGTCTTTGTTGCCCAGGATCTCCTTTGCTATTCTAGGTCTCTTCTTGTTCCAAATGAATTTTAGGATTGTTTTCTCTAATTCTGTAAGATATGTTATTGGTATTTTGATTGGGATTGCATTCAATCTGTATAACAGTTTTGGAAGTATGGCCATTTTGACTATATTGGTTCTTCCTACCCAAGAGCATGGACTATCTCTCTATCTTCTAATAACCTCTTCAATCTCCTTTTTCAGAGTACTATAGTTTTCAGTATAGAGGTCTTCTACATTTAAGTAATTATTTTGATTTCTAATTTTCTGTGTAAAATATATAACTATTGTTTGTTAAAATGCTACAGAGATTCAAAGGCTAAAACATCTAAAATGCTACAGAGATTCAAAGGCTAAAACATCTGTGATTGGGAGGAAATAATGGTTCTATTTCACATAATATTAAACTTACTACTCCCAATACAATGCAATGGTATTAAACATCTCATTGGATGTTCAACAACTCAGGTTTGGAGACCAAAAACTAGAAAGATAGAGGGGTTAGAGAATAGCCAATATTTTGGCCCCAGTCCTCTGAGGTCAATGAGGACCCAGGACATAAGAGAACTTCTGATGTTACATCCTATAACTCTTCTGACCAAGGAGATTGTAGGATCACAGAGAAAAGTGATCAATGGTGTATAGTGTGCCTTAGGAGAGTCACCAGGAGAGAAAAGTCACCCAAGCTCTCACACAAAGTAACTTGGGCAAGCAATGGCCATGACTCATCTAGACGGCTGACTCTGACATAAGCACTAAGAGGTGCTGTGCATGGTTCCAAGGCAGTTACTGAGGAGACATAAGTGACCTTGACAGATAGCAAAAATTAATTTAATTAATACAGATCTTACTTTTACTTGGTCTTGAACATCCTGCAGATAAGTAGCATGACAAGAGGTATAAAACAATACCATAGTAATATGCTGGCTATAAAATAATCTCAGGTCACTAACACCTTCTGACAATTTCCAGCTACACTGGTAACTGACTACTGTTATGGATTAATGGACTCTACAGGGTTAATTCACTGAATCCAGGGTCTTAATATCCTTGGACTGGAAATCTTTAGCCTAAAAGAGTAAGTTCACTCAGAATAAAAAGGCTTCGAGAATGAGGTCTTCTGCAGAGCCCTCCAAACACAGCTCCTTCAACTTCAACTGACCACCCATCACTTGCAACTACAAAGCAGAAAAGGGGGCGATCTGGGGAGCATCTGGAGCTGGAGATCGATCCCATGTGCAAGAATAGATTCCAAAGTGAGCCTAGTGAACAGCTGCTGCAGTCCAGAGAACACCAAGCCCTAAGACTGCCATGCAGGCGGGTTGTTAGGCAGAGGGTGTTATGTGACATGAAGCTGCCGAGTGTATAAATGCATGTATAAATAAATACGCTGCTATGGTTGAGCAGTTCCTCTCTGCTCATCTGGAGAGAGGGTTCACCTGACCTCAGCCTGTTGTATTCTGACTCTTACCCTTATTCTTCCACTCTCCCACTGTCCCCACCCTGTCCTGAAATTTGAGATCTGCACTGGACACAGCAGGAGTGACAAAGAATCGCAGCATTCCTGCCCTCAAATCCCACTTCTTGCTTGCTGTCAGCAGGCATATGGAGCGATGCCTTGCCCATCCCATGTTCCCCAAATTCACATGCATTCACAGTCACCTGGGACACCCGGTTGCCTGGTGAACTGCAAGGCAGAAGGCGGCCAGATCTCGGCAGATGCACAGAGGGAGGGGTGTGGGTGCGGCCAGCGCACAGCATTCATGGTGATAGCACTCAGGAGGTGGGTGCCATGGTGTCTTGGGTAGAGTCATGCGTGGTGCAAGCATGTAGCGGGGGCGTGTGTGTGATAAAGTGTGTGTGGTAGAGGTGACAGTCATGCGTGTGAAGTTACACGAGTGTGGTAGAGTTGCATAGATTTGTGTGTTGGGTTGACTTGTGTGGTACAGTTGTTCCATGGATGACATCGTGGTGTGTCCCGGCCCTGGGCCTCTGTGCAGATGTGGCAGTGGCTGTCCTCACTTCTGAGTCACCGACCATGGGTGCCTCTACCTTTTGTCCCTGTGTGACTGGAACTGCAGGCGCCGTCTGCCTGCTGCTGCTTCTGTGGTGAGTGACTTTCCTCCAGGTCCCTCCTGGCCTGGCCACTGTCCTAGGCCCCGGGGACACCTGCCTCAGTGGCGTCAGGACTGCACTGGGGTCGTTTCCCCATAAGTCAGGTCGGGTACCTGTGTCCTGGCTTCTCCTCTCCTCCCTCTCCTGCCAGGGAAAGCCAGGGGCCTACCTCCCCCTCCAAGCCCACCCCGGTCTTACCCTGTTCTTGCCCGCTATGCTTCTGCTGCAGTTGTGTAGGCCTCTGCCAGGCCCCAGTGGTCAGCCAGCCCCAGCCCCAGGGCCCTCGCCCTCACAGCTCTGCCTGGAACGACCCTGCCAGAGGCCTGGCATGGTTTCTCTTGTATGAGAAACCCAGTGTATAAAGAACAAAATAAAGGCAATGGAAAACAGAGAAGTAGATCATTTGCAGATGAGAAGGGGCTCTGGGGACCAAAGGCGGGAGAAGTTACGGGAAAGGAATGTAGGCATGTGAGGTGAGTGTACCAACTGATACCTTGGGGCTTAGCTATCTATAACATGACATCCACCCAACTTATCTCTCCAGACCCAGAGAAACACTTAGCTCTCCGAGAGCAGCCTCTGTGTTCTCCTTCCCACTCCAGAGATAAACTTCCCATTCCCTTTTGCGTGTGTGCCAAGTCCCCTCCAATCTCAAAACTCCACAACCAGCTCTTCACTTTGTAATATCCTCTTCAATCTTTATTTTCAGAGTACTGTAGTTTTCAATGTAGAGGGTTTTTTTTTTTTTTGTACTGGGGATCAAACTCACAACCTCACACCTGGCAGGCAGGTGCTTAAGCCATTGAGCTAAATCCCCGGCAATGTAGAGGTCTTTTACATCCTTTGTTAGATTGATTCCTAGGTATTTCATTTTTTTTGGATGTTATTGCAAAAGGTATTGTTTCCCTGATTTCTCTCTCAGTGAGTTTGTTATTTGCGTACAAGGCTATTGATTTTTGAGCGTTGATTTTCTAACCAGCTACATTACTGAATTTGCTTATTAAACCTAGAAGTCTTTTGGTGGAGTTTTTGGGGTCTTCTTAGCATAGTATCATGTAATCTGCAAAGAGTGATAGTTTAACTTCTTCCTTACCTATATTTATTGCTTTTATTTCTTTCTCTTGTCTAATTGCTCCAGCTAAAGTTTCCAGGACTATTTTGAATAAGAGTGGAGACAGTGGACATCCTCGTCTAGCTCCTGATTTTAGAGTGAAAGTTTTCAGTTTTTGTCCATTTAGTATGATGTTGGCTGTTAGTTTGTCATAGATGGCCTTTATCAGATTGAGATAAAGACCATTTATTCTGATTTTCTGTAGGTTTTTATCATGAATGGGTGCTGGATTTTGTCAAAAGCTTTTTCTGCATTTATTGAGATGATTGTGTGATTTTTGTTCTTGGCTCTGTTAATATGGTATTTATGAATTTACATATGTTGAACCATTCCTGCATCCATGGGATGAATCCCACTTGATCATGATGTACAATCTTTTTGATGATTTGCTGCAATCTGTTTGCCAGTATCTTATTGAGGATTTTTGCATCAATGTTCATGAGGGAGACTGACCTGTAATTCTCTTTCTTAGTTGTGTCCTTCTCTGGTTTTGGAGTCAGAGTAATACTTGCTTCCAGGAATGAATTTGGGAGTGTTGCTTCCTTTTCAATTTCATTAAAGGGTTTGAGAAGTTGTGATGTTAGGTCTTCACTAAATTTCTTGTAGAATTCAGCAGTGGATCCATCAGGGCCTGCGTTTTTCTTTGCTGATAGGTTTTTAACTACATCTTCAATTTCATTTATTGATATTGGGTTATTTAGGATTTTTATATCTTCTTGATTCAGTTTTGGTAATTCATATGTATCTAGGAATCTGTTCATTTCTTCTGTATTTTCCATCTTCTTAGAATACAAGTTTTCAAAGTAGATATCAATGATTTTCTGGATTTCTGCAGGGTCTGTTGTGATTTCACCCTTTTCATTCCTAATTGCATGAATTTGAGTCTTTCATTTTTTTGATAAGGTTGGCTAAGGGTTTGTCAGTTTTATTCAATCTTTCAAAGAACCAACTCTTTGATTCATAGATTCTTTGTGTTGTTTTTTTAGTCTCCAGTGTGTTAATTTCTGCTCTGGTATTTATAATTTCCTCCCTTGTATGAACTTTTGGTTTGTGTGCTCTTCTTTTTCTAAAAGTTTGAGATTCAACATTAAGTTGTTTATATGCATTTGCTCTGTTTTCCTGATATGGGTATTTTGGTGGCGCACGCCTTTAATCCCAGCACTCGGGAGGCTGAGGTAGGCGGAGCGTTGTGAGTTCGAGGCCGGCTTGGGCTACAACGCGAGTGCAAGGCCGGCCTGAGCTACATAGTGCGACCCTGCCTCAAAAAGCCAGGGCCGGGAGTTTGGCTCAGTGCCTTAAGCGCCTGCCCTGGCAGGCGCGAGGTTGTGAGTTCAATCCCCGGTGCCGCAAAAAAAAATTTCCCTTTTAAGACCGCTTTCACTGTGTCCCACAAGTTCTGGTATGTTATATTCTCATTATCATTCAACTGTAAAAACCGTCTAATTTCTTCTTTAATTTCATCTGTGA
>RJWM01021304.1:0-35545 GCA_004363535.1 Dasyprocta punctata | reverse complement strand
TTTTTTTTTTTTTTTTTTTTCGGCACCGGGGATTGAACTCACAGCCTTGCGCTTGCCAGGGCAGGCGCTTAAGCCACTGAGTCAAACTCCCGGCCCTGGTTTTTTGAGGCAGGGTCGCACTGTGTAGCTTAGGCTAGCCTTGCACTCGCGTTGTAGCCCAAGCCGGCCTCGAACTCACAACGCTCCGCCTACCTCAGCCTCCCGAGTGCTGGGATTAAAGGCGTGCGCCACCACGCCCGGCATTATCATTATTTTTTTACAAAAGCCTTAGCCATTGATAGGAGCAAACATAATTGTTTTTCCATTTTATAGTTTTTTTAATCTCAAGGTGTACTGTCCATTTCTAGAAATAAATAATACTGAAGTTGAAAATTATAGAAGGTAGACTATTCTAAAGAGTCTATGGTGATGCCTAGCAAGGTTTATTTTCTGGTTCATATTAAACTTCAACATTGAACATTTGTAGCATTAGCAGACTGGAGGTTTCCTTGTCACTCAGTATAAAAATAGTAAAATGTGACATGATGATTGGGAAGAAACAGTGACATTTTTCAATGTGGACACTAAGAAAAGAAATGTTATATATTATTTACCAACTCCTTTTTCACAATATTATTTCCTTATAGGTTTTTAGCTTGTATCAGTGAACTGAAAAAAGGCCTGACTGGAACAGAGCCATAGTAGCAAACATTGAACTATGTTAGCAAAATATATACATTAACTTGCATTAAGGAATATTATTGCAGTAAAGGCTGTTTTAAGTTGTGGCAAGAAAGGAACAGTACTGATGATAATAATAGATAACCATTTCACAGAGATATAATATATTTGTTACTTAAACCCTGCACAAAACTCATGAGATAGAAATATCGTCTGTTTTCTGTTACTATAACAAAATGCCTAAGACTGAATGCTTCATAAAGAAAAGATATTTTTAAATTCACAGTTTTAGTGACTGAAAGTCTAAGATCAAAGAATGCTATCTATTTTGCCTCCCTCCTAGTGAAAGCATCATAATAATGAGACTATATGCACAGCACATGTGGTGTGGCCATGTGGCTAGTCAGGAAGCCAAAGATGAATTCACAGCTCAAGCTTACTCTTTTATAGTGATTCACTCTCAAGAGAACTATAATCCACTTTACAAAACCACCACTCATTTCTCCTGAGGTTGATGTCTCCAATAACATAAATAGATAACACTAAGCCTCGCCTCTAACGGGTTCCAACACTTCTACAACATACTGCAGACCAAGCTTCCAACACATGAATTCTGGGGCAATAAAGTATAGCCAAACTATAGCAATATGTGTGATTATTCTATGTTTACAAATAAGAAACTGAAGTCCACATGGTTTTGGGGATGTGCCCACATTTACTATACAGCAAATGTGCTCCTTAGGTCTCACAAATAGCAGTCAGAGTTGAGTTGAGTCGAGTCAAGTTGAGTTGAGATTTTAGTTTAGTTTTGTTTTTCTAGCTCTAAGGGTTTAACCCAGTGTCTTGTGTTTGCTAGGTAAATGCTCTGGCACTGTGAGCTATATCTCCAGGCAAAAAGTTAGGTGTTAAGCATGCATTTTCTTTCAAATCTATAATTTCTTTTCCTTCACAATTTACGTGAGGATTATCAGAGAGACATAAAAATTAGGTGCTTTCAATTCACTTCAAATTTTGATGAAGGCAGTGATATTGAAGAACATCAGTACACATATTTATACCATCAGTTTGAAGAGATATTACATCAGGACTATTACAGAAGCTTCTATGCACAATTTCTGATATGATTTAAAAGAGAATAGTGCATTGTCTTGATAATGTTGCCACACTTTTCTTTATTATAACAGATCAAATAAGTCAACGAGAATCCCGCATTACCAAATAACAAATTTGAGTAGAAAAAAATACACATCTCAGAATATTTCTATATTTAAAAAATACATTTAGTGAGAAAAGTATTTGCTTTTCTTAATTAAGCATAGGTTTTCTTAAACTTGTCATTAAATTCTGTGAAAAATAGCCCTCTAATTAATCCATTGTCATTTATTTATTATACACTTAATTCACATATATGTCGAATCTATAGTAGGTACCAGATAACTGTGCTATGCACAATGACTACAATTTCATATCCAGTTTAACTAAAACTAAAAAAAATTATAGCAAAAGTAAAAAAAAAATGTGATGCATGATCAGAAGTGGTTGTTTTCTTTTGTGTTTTTAAAGTTTTTCTTCAACAAAAATGGATATAGTAAATTTTATATAATGTAATTATCAAGACAAAACAAATAGCCTGCTTTAGATTTCTGTTATAATTTTATCAAATTGAACATAATAAGAAATTGTCAAAAAAAAAAAAAAAGAAATTATCTTGGAGTGTTTAAAGTTAATGTTATTGTCCCATAACTGTGATTCTCAAAAGTTCTCTTTACATTGCAAGACCAAAATAATGCATGGTCTTGAGGAAAAAGGATATGCCTTTTTCATTTATTAAAAAAAATCAATGATTTTTATCACATCATTTTAGAAATGGATGAAGAACCTTGAATGGAGAGAACAACGTAAAAAATGACTGCAATTCTTCTTTAGCTGACTCCAAAATGCAAAAATGATGAAAAAAAATACTTGAAAATTTGGTGTTATGTTGACTTTGTGGATGTTTAGTGAAGACTCTGTACTAAATATTATAAATACTTTTTAACATAGAATTTTCTGGAAACAACAAATATCTCAATAAAACTGTATCCAAGATTTAAGTAGAACATATTTTTGTATTGTTTACTGCCAATTGAAGCATTAACTATACTTATTCCATTTATGAATTTGACAGCAATGGCTATATTATTTATATAGATTGGAGTTTACAAGAATAACTGTCAAAAAAAATTGGTCCTTCTTTATTCCAGTCAGAAGAAGTTGAGTTGGGTAACAAAGAAGTCACTTCCATGTCAAGAAACTTGAAAAATGAGCATTTCGTTGTTGTTGTTGTTCTATTTTTTAAAAATCACCTTTATTAAAAACATTCATGTGTATTAATAAAGTACACATTTCCTGTACTTGACACCTTGAAGTGTTCTTCAATATCATTGCTATTAAATATTTAAGTTATAACTATGTATAATGTTTTGCATATGTAAAAATTTAAAAAGATAAAAAGATTAAAGAACTACAAAGAGATTCTAATAGTGGTAGTATTTGTTTAATGCAATTATATATATATATATATATATATATATATATATATATATATATTGCTTTCTTCGTTATACTCTTTTACATTTCCTGTTTTTAAAAACTGTACATAAGCTGGGCACAGTGGCACATGCCTGTAATCCCAGCATTTGGGAGGCCGAGGTGGGAAGATCATTGTGAGTTCAAGACAAACTTGGGCTACAAAGTAAGCTCAAGGCCAGCCTAAATAGTATTGAGACCCTGCCTCAAAAAGACACACACACACAAAAAAAAAAAAAAAAGAAAAAAAAAGAAAACTACATAACATAGTAAAAACAGTACACCTGGAAAAATACCTAAAATTCTGTGGATAATAGTGTCAAAATTATATAAAATACGTGGATAAAAAATAGTAGGTAGGGACTACTTTTAAAAGTAAAATGTGATTGTGTTGTAAGCTTAAGAGGATTTCAAAAAAAAAAAAAGAGGATTTCAGTTCTTTTCATTTTTATAATTTTAGAAATCATTATTAATGTTTTTATTGAAATCATAATTTTATTTTATGAAAAAACTATTATGATTGTTCCCCTATATCTGAAGAAGCAATTCATGTCACAAAATTGTACATCATAAAGCATGAATGAGAAATAATTTCAGGTTGATGAGAGATCATAATTAAAATACAAAAAGAAAAAATATTATAAACTATCGTACTATATGCTCTTGAAAATATTCAGTCATTTCCACAGTTAACAGGTTAAATGAGAAGTCATAATCATGTCTAGCCTCAAAATATTTATAGCGATGACATAATTTGCATTTTTAAAATGTGTTTTAATGACTTGCTTTACTCAAATTATCAAAAAATCTTAAGTATTTCTAACATACAATTTTTTTTCTACTTCTCAAACTCAAGCTCATCATTAGCTTAACTGCACTGGCAGATGTATGACGGTCTTGATTCGTCTGATTTATCTTCAGTTAGAAACAGAATCAAGGCTCCATCTTTTCCTCTGGGCTATAGCTTTCTTAAGTAGGCTGCCAAGTGGTTTTTAATAAAGAAATAAGTGAGTTTTAAAATTGATATATTATGCTAGATTTTTTTTTTTTTTCGGCACCGGGGATTGAACTCACAACCTCGTACCTGTCAGGCAGGCATGTAAGCTGCTGAGCCAAACTCCCAGCCTATCCTAGATTTATTATACTTCCTTAAAAATAATTTTATACCAACCTTCCAGTCTCTCCTCTTATTCATTCCCCCATGGTATGAATTACTTTATTGATTAGTAAGTGGTGGTCTGAGGGCAAAATGAAAATCTGGAAAGAAAAACTCTTAGAAATAGGTTAATATTTTCAGCAGTGCAAACCAATTTTCCTATTTTCATCTTGCAATCTATTTCACATTATTTCCCACGTGTAACCAAAATATCCCTGATTCATGACATGTAGATAATCAATTAGAATGAGAGAATTGCATAAAGTGTGTGTTTCCAAGGAAAACCCTTAGTGGTCTTATTGTACAACATTTATATTACTATACTCACTAACTAAAAGTACCATTAGAGAATTAAATAGTTTCATAAATATATGCAGTGTTAAGAAATTCACAGGACAATATTTTCATATGATGTTTCAATTATTATATAATGCATGAGAAAACAGTTTTCTAATAAAAACTATAAAGGAGCAATAAAATTCTAAATTCTGTGCAAACATTTTATGAAGGCAATATGTTATGGGACTTTCTACTGCATTATCTATTTGAATCTTCCCAATGGCTCTATAAATGATGTTTTCACATCTATTTCTTTTTAAGAAGAAAGGCAGAATTAAGGAATTTGGTTATGTTGAGATTTACAAAGGGAGTTCTTGCCCGTGCTTCAAACCAAAATTCTTGGATATTAAAAAATTAGACAGTTAGATGAGTCTAGGACAGAGTATCTGCTCTTGTCAGTGTACTGTTTTCCTCTCCATCTTACGCTTGAGAAAGAAAAAAAGACGAAGAAAGAAAGAAAGAAAGAAAGAAAGAAAGAAAGAAAGAAAGAAAGAAAGAAAGAAAGGAAGGAAGGAAGGAAGGAAGGAAAGGAAAGGAAGGAAGGAAGGAAGGAAGGAAGGAAGGAAAGAAAGAAAGAAAGAAAGAAAAGAATAAGAAAGAAAGAAAGAAAGAAAGAAAGAAAGAAAAGAAAAAGAAAGAAAGAAAGAAAGAAAAAGAAAGAAAGAAAGAAAGAAAGAAAAAGAAAGAAAGAAAGAAAGAAAGAAAGAAAGAAAGAAAGAAAGAAAGAAAGAAAAAGAGAGAAAGAAAAGGAGAGAAAGAAAGAAAAACTCAAACTCAGGCCAAGGAGCACTGCTCCTGGATAGCAGGGGAGGGGTCACTGCGGGAGGGGTCCTGCTCCATCTTGCACCACTGCGTCCCTCACACCAGAGCTTGCTTCCCCTGAGATGAGCCCATCTCGCTCAACCTGGTGAGGAGACCCTCCACGCCCACGGGGGACACCTTAAACAAGGTATTTTGAAAAGTCTCAAGATATGGATATTCTGAGGTTTCCATTTTAAGCACGTTTTAAAAAAAAATTTCTATATATCAAAAATGTTTTCTTGTCTAGTGCCACCAGTTTTAGCCACAGGAATAGAATACTGGAGACTGCCAGGACATTTGCTGGTCCTCCGCTTGTCACCCTGATGTGCTGCCCCTCACCCCTGTCATCCATTCTCTGTCATGGGTGGACAGTGGAGAGCGCATGCAGTCCTGTATGATTCTGTGACCAGGTATTTTGTTTTTCAGTTGTCCTTCCAAATCACCAAGAATTTGGAAATTATAGAAAAAGTTAAATTCTCACCCATGGTTGATGCTACTGTTGAATAAATCAACATTTGAGTATCAAAAAAATAAAGTTTCCCAGCTTCTACTAAATTTGGGATTCTAAGGCTATATTTCCCTTGAAGACTTTGTTCTTAAACATTATTCTACATTTTCTCTGTTTAAAGAGGGAAACTAATTCATTGGCAACAAAATATCCATGCTTTGGCTTCCTGAAAACAGTTCTTTCACATGTATATGGTAGAATACTGGTAACAATACTATAGCTACATTGGACAGTTGTGATGGCATAGTTATGTCGCTACTCCTGGAATCTTACTAATATAAGAATAATATCTTGGATGCATCCATAAAAAGTTGACATAAAAAACAGGAAATATTATAGTTTCATTGTTAATTGTATGGCAATGGAAAAATTATATAGACACAAACATGAATGTACCTTCCTCTTCTATTCCTATAGTTTATATCACACAGGACCATTTTTTCTACAATTTTAAATTTCAGGAAATTTTGTATACACACATGTATATAAATATACACATGCACACATATATACATAATTTCTTTTGTGTAAAAATCACACATATAATTTGAAACATATACTTTGTTTTATCTTGGCTATCAGTCCACATCAACTCTAATAGGTATACTTTGTTAAACTACAAAATAGTGTAAATGAATATATATTTATTTAACCCTCTGTTTATAAATATGCATGTAATTTTGCTTCAAACGTCTCTATTACAAAAATACTATAATTAATATTCTTTTAATACACATTTATGTATAGTATTTTCATATAACCCCACAAGTGAAATTGTTGGGTCAGTGTATGATAAAAACTGCCAGCTTTCTTTAATCTTTTGATAAACCTTTGTGTATTGAATGTAACATAATTATAAGTGGTTCAATGTTTATTGTCAGCACCTTAAATAGATCTTCCCCCTAGTAAATTTAAGCAGATTTGAGTTATTGTTGTTGACACTCCAGTTAAATAAGTTTTCTTAGCTCTTCCAATCTGTGTGTTTGTAATTCCTCCAGAGTCCGGAAGCATTACTGAAAAGGTCTTTCCTAATTAAAATAGGAAAGCCTAAGTACATGTTTATGGTGCTATTTACCAAGGAGAAGGTAAAGCTTATAGAAAATATGCATGTTTCACATTATTAATCAGCTCCCAGTATATTATAAAGAAACAAATCTATATTCTTAAAGAAAAATAGTAGTAAACCAATAACTCATTATCAGTACTTTTTCAGAAAATAATGGATTATTTTACTTTGACGTGTTTCACCTACCAAGCAAACTGAAGATACATCTTTATAAATCGAAGAGAAAACTGCAGGGAGACCTATAAACAATATGTTCATGGGTATTGTCCTGGTTATTGACTTTTCTGATAACTATTTAAAAACCTTTCCTGTAATCCAGGTATTATGAAAGAAGATGGCCAGTAACTTGGTGACTAATGTGAAATATGAAAGTGTAGTATATTATTTAATGAAATTGTAATTTTTAGCATTTTTCAGCAACTGCACTGAATTTTATTTTATTTTATTTTTTTATTTTTTATTTTTCTGGAGATCAAACTCTCAACTTTGTGCCTGCCAGGCAGGCACTTTCACCACTGAGCTAAATCCCCAGTCTGAATTTGGTTTAAAGTTGCTCAAAATTTTAAAAAACACTAGTTACTCATTCATACCTCATTGGCTATTTTAATATCAAATGTTTAATTATTTAGGACAAATCTTATAGTATAGATTTTTATATTTCTGGTACAGATGACAGAGGGAAAATTTTATTTCAAAATATACAAGTTTTTTCATGAAATTCCTATGATGAAGTGTATTAGTAGATAATACACATACACTTTTTTTTTTTTTTGGTACAGAGAATCATACTCAGGACCTCGCGTTTGCTAGGTAGGCGCTGTGACACTGAGCTATATCCCTGGTACTACATATAAACATATTAATTCTTCTATGTGATTAGGAATTGTGGTCCAGTTAAAATATTCCCACTAATGGGAAATTATCTGTTTAACCATTAGTCAAATTTCTGAATTTGTGGGAATATATGTAATGCAAACTATGTTAAAACAGAATTTAATATTTCATAATCCATTAGAGGGTTCAGAATCTTTCATACCCCATGGCCATCGTTATATATTTTACTATAATTTTTCAGACACCTGAATAACTCTAAAATTCACTTAACCCAGTTGATCTCTTCTTTTAAATGACAGTGATCAATTGTAATAGAGTTTCTCATTTTTCTTAGAAAGATATTATACATGTGCAATAATTAGTCATAAATATAATGCATTATTGATACTTATAGCTTATAACTAACATAAGAGATTTGTATATCATTTGCCTAATAAATGAAATTTTTCCAGCACTTTCAATAGATTTTTAATTGAGGAGTTTATTATTTCAGAACAAAGACAGATGCATCTCTGTAACTAGAAATTAAAAAACCTTTAGTACAATATCAAGAAAAAATATTTCTGGATATAAGATGTTATTTTCTTATTCTACTTCCTACAAAACTTGCAAAATTGTGCAAATTGTGGGAAAGATTCTGATTCTGACACCTGGAGATTCTGGAGGTTGAACTAGGATTATTCTATCACAACAAAAGCTTTCAGAAAACAATGCTTGATGCTTTTTAATGGGTAATAGTGTAAACCTCACATACAGATGATTTCCATTATTGCACATAATCAGCCTGTGGAACATTAGATATGTACCAAGCTCTATATGAATAGTTTATATACTAGGTATGCTCTAATCCTCACTACTGACAGTATTATCATTGAAATTTTACACATATGTAAACAAAGTAATCAAGATTAAATTATTTCCCTAAAGTTGTATAAATTGTGATAGAGGTAGGATTTAAAAGTGGGAAGCTGACTTCAGAGCCCACAATCCTAATCACAGCACGGTCTTCCTTCTTCCTATTTGGCATAAAATTATTAGTTGATTAGTCTCTAGATATACATGGGGGAAATCTCTCTTACTAAAACCATGACAACTGGTTAGAAATTGAGGAAGCATTTTACATGTGACTATGTCATTCTAAACAATATTTTATGAATGAAAAATGAGGAAAATGAGGTGTGCTAATTACTAAAAGTTAATCAGCTTTTATTTAATAATTATGCTATAAAAATAAAGTTGAATCAGTTAAAAAAAACAATCAGTTCTAAGAGCAATTTGTAATTTCATTTAGAACAAAATAAAAAACACTGAAAACCAGTTTTAACAACGCAAAGCTTTAACACAGTATATTATTTTGTTCTACAGGAATGTCTTTTCTTTTAAATTATGAAATCTCTGTTATACGGTTTAATCATTTTAGAATCATTGCTCCCAGAGCTTGTAATTGGATATGAAAATGTCATTTATCTATCCATCTATCTATAAGATAAACATATATATTCCTATATAGTCTTGAAATATAAGACCTTGTCATGTGATATATTCAGTTGATTTCATTTAGTCAACTTTTAATTATAAAAGGACTTTTAGGATATTAAATTTGGATATTTGTATTGAGATAAGATTATGAACAGAATGAAATAACTTGTTTTAGTTTATACACATCCCTATTTTTCACATTCTTTTTGCATCTATTCATTTCACGTAATTTTTTGTCTCCTATGCTCCTGGATAAGCCATAAAATTACAAATAGGAATATAATATTTCCTAGCAAGAAGCATAGTCTCTTATTGGTAAACATTTTGATTTTAATTAAATATCAACTCATGCTCTTCTTAATAATTATGTTTAGCAGAGATATAATTGGAAAGAAAGGATAATTAATATTGTTCCTGCCCAAGGGAAACTGTAAACCTGTATTAGTCAAGCAACACATGTTGGCTTCTTGCATCTGAGAGGTGATATATTCAAACAGTAACAATGGGAGGCTAATGCAATTTATCAAAATCTTTTTGAAAGCTGATCATTGAGTTAGAGATAGCATATTCTTCTAATATACATTTACTATTTTCCGCAATAAAACTGTTTAATACATGTTCTGTATGCACCACCATTCTGCTGGTGGTTGGAGAAAAACACATACAAAACACAGACAAAATTATTTCTTCTGTTTCATACCACACAATTGATAAATACCAATTTCCAGACACTAATATCTTTACCTGATGTATGTAGAAATATTTGTACGTCAGCATGCCCTAAACCAAGTTTACAGTCTGTCCTAAATTTTGCCTATGTTCATTCTTTGATCAGGTTTCCAATTTTATGTAATGACAATAACTCAATGTCCCCACACTAGTTCCTGCATTAGAAAGGATAGTATCACTTTCTACTTATGATACCCATCATTTCACAAGCCAGTAATTCAGTTCTATTTCTTTAAAATTGTTTGCTAAATCAATAAATTAATCATTGCTTTTCAAAATAATATAAAAATAGCAATCAATAGTTTTGAATTCTCACCATTTACCAAACTCTTGGTCAAGTGCATTGTAAAATTCCTGAAGACAATTATAGAATAGGTTGGTGCATTCAGATTGATCAAACTCAGAAGACCGTATTCTGGGATGGGATGTTGTTTCTCAAAAACTGAATCACTTCTACTATCATGATAGAAAAAGAGTTAAGGGCCATAGCAAACTCCTCATTCCTTCAATCCAAACTTCTTGCTTGTTATTAGCACTATCTTTATAAAGATATGATTTATTATCATTCCATCTGCCTATGTGAAACCTTTCCATAACTTCTAGTTTCTGGTCACTATGTATTAAGTGTGTTATACTTTGGCTCTTGCCTATACTTACAGTCTAGTTTTCAGGGATTCCATTTCAAGGATCAATATTGTAACCCCAAAGTTCTATTCACTCCTTGAAATACGCCTTTCACTTTGCCAAAAACTTTTGTCTCCATTGTTTTCTGCATCTCAAATTTCTTCCTTTTTGACCACTTAATTAACTCTTACTCACCTTTAAAGATTCATCTCCAAATATCATTTAATTTCTGCATCTGCTTTAGAGAGAAAATGCAGGAACCAGATAGATTTAAATTTGCATCCTGAATTTTCTACTGACTGGTTGCATAGTTTTAAGAATAGTCTTAACTCCCAGCTTTTTTATTTTAAAGTTGGCATATTAATAACTGACATTGTGTGTTATGTCTTTGATTAAATGAGATAAAGTAACTAGAGCTTGCTAGACATAATAAAATGCACACTGGTTTAATTCCTCACCCTAATTTAAGCTGATTAAATTGTTTCCATTTAGCTCATATTTCTACTTCAAAATTTATGCATTAGTATGATTTCAAAATATAGCCACATTTATTAACCATGTATTAACAAATCTTTTAATACAATTGGTAAAAATCTGTTATAATCTTATGTAATAAAAGTACGTTACGCTTTCTTAGCCTAGATATAATTTGTCAGCATTATTTTAATTACTCTCTATCAAGTTGAGAAAGTTAGATTCTGTACTTACATAAGCTTTCAACCTCTTTTGCTTCCTAAATAGTGCCACAGTTCTATTTATTGAGTATTAGAGTCGATCAGTTAAGTACAAAGACTCGTTAGATTGAAGAGATTTTCTACCATGTTAGAATTTGCCGTAGTTTAAAGCTTATGTAAATGTCAATACCAGGTCAAAAGAATAGAGTTGAAAAGTAATGTGAGCCTTGGGAAAGGAAAGAAGAGTAAATTTGCCACCAGTTCAAGTGTGAAAGTGGATCTACTGTCGTTGATGTAAATGGAAAGATTGCCCATACAGTAAAATGTTAGTACTCTTTGTAATCTAGCTATTCAAATACACACAAACTTCTTTTCAACTACTTCAGCAAAGGTCTGGTCTGGTAAACACCAGCATACTAAAATCTTTTAACAGTGCAAGAATATATACTTTCCCTTTAGCTTCTAAGCAATCATAGTTTCTTGCCATAAAAGTTATCAGGAGACTAGATCTCAAAAGAAAAGTACAAGGGAGAACCTTTTTAAATATTTCTTTAAAGTGATAAATCAATTAATTATTATCCTTATTTTTTGCTCCTGCTATGAGGGAGTCACTTGCCTAGTATAACTATGCATAATAGTATGATGGTTCTTTTGTGATGCCTCTTCAGGAACTTTATAGAATAGATACATTGCAATTAGAGTCTTGCCTGGGGTTATCTATTTATTTATTGATGAGTGTGTCTAACGCTCATTAACATTAAAAGATCTGTAAATGTATAATGATTACAGAACTGAGGGTGTGTAGAGTTTAATTTTAATTGCATAAAAATGTATTTGTAGAGGCAGAACAGAAACAGTCATTTAATGTTAATTACCAAATTTCTTAATTACAAGAAGCAATGGACTTGTGCAAATGTTTGTTGTACTTTGTAAGATGATCACATTAAAAATCAAGTGAAAAAACATCAAATTTATTTTATCCTGTTGTGAAGATGTTCTACATGTCAATGACTTGTAAGCAAAAGAGAACAGGAAATAGCAAAAATGTAAGTCATGTGCTGTTTCAAAGAAATGGCAACGATTGACCAGAGGTTGAAATGATGTTTCCAATTTTTTTACAATCACTATGCAATAACATAATGAAAATTTTTATTTAGGTTTGTATATTTGAAAATGTCATGTCACTTAATGAAAAGAAAAAAATTATAAGCAATTCATATAACTCTGTGTGAGTAGTATAATACTAAAATTGAAATTTGTGGATTGAAAATGATTATGGTGCATGATGGGAATCCACAAAGTATAAGCATGTATGAGATGAGTCATGTAATATGTCTTAATGTTAGTGAGTGTGACTATCATTACAGATTTTACTACATAGGCTAACATACATTGCATAAGTAAACTCAATACTATCAAAGACCAATATTAAAAAGTATTGAACAATTTCAGTAGTTTAAAGCACTTGAAAATCTCTTGGGTGCACGGCACCGGGTTGATAATTTTTAAAAGTATATGATGTCTTGGAGGTTCCTAACATGGAAGGGGTAAGGGCTCAATCCCCACAACAATGAAAATAGCTAGCTAGTTAGATGATAGCCAGCATAAACTGCAAATTGATTAAATATAATAAGTGTTTATGCAATGCTTCCCAGTAGGACGTTATTTATACTACAGTGCAGAAGACAATTGTCATAGACTCAATAGCTCAAACATACTTTATGGTAACAAACTGATAATCGGAATATTCAAGTTAGAAAAAAAAGGAAATCTGACCTCCACATGTTTATTTTTATAATCAAAAAGCAACTTTACAATTTCATTATTTGCTTACACGGGGAGCACATGTTCAAAATATTTACTTTGCGTGCACACGTCTGATCTATGTGAAATTAAATTTTGGATGGTGTATGCTTTTGCATTTAGTATTACTTGAATATAGTGAGACTTTGTAATTATTCCTGGAAGTATACTTTCAGCTCAAGCAATACAGAAATATAAATGTATACTCATATTTCTTTTTGTAAGTTAAGAAATTAGCAAAGCTGCCATTGTTTTCAAGACTTTATGTATTTTATCTGATGTGAGCCTCTCATTCAGGTTTGGGTTGCAGCCAAAGTTCTGGCTTTTGAGAAGAATTGATGGTTCTGAGTCAAGGCCAATACATTTCAGATAATACTCCTGAGTATGTCTGTGCTACTTCTCCTGTGAAGTACAATGCCTCACACCCACAGTTTAAAGGAGGAAAGGTTTATTTCAGCTCAGTTTCAGGGTCTTCCATCCATTCGCAGGTGTCTTCAAGTGAGAACCATGAGACAAGGACACAGCAGAGCAAAGCGGTGCATCTCATAGAGGCAGGGAAACAGCACGGGGCAGTGTAGAGGGGAAGGGATAAGAGGTTGTATGTAGATGCCAAGGTCATATCTCTGTCACCCTCTCAGATAAAACCAGGACTGTGCTTTATCAATTCCCTCAATAGCACCCAAGACAATAAAGTTCACAATTAAACTTAACCACTACTTCACTGTTTCTAGCATGTATACAACAGAGTTAAAATAATTAAAGACAATGTAAAGAAAAAATTTTATCTTGCTTTCATGATGGGAAAAAGTTGTGTTAGGTTAACTGGTAAAATGTTCTGTATTGCTCATGCCTGTCTGTGTGATTCCACCTCTCCTAAGTCTTTATCATTTATCTTATCTAAAGGAGGAGTTGCCTCCCTACATGAGAATTTAGTCTGACTTTTAACTGTATTTTGACAGAAAGAATGCAGTAGAATTGAATTGATAGTGTGGAGTTATAAGCTGTAACTCAAAATCCTTTCATGCTTCATCCAGCTCTCTATCCTGGACCTTGCCCTCACTGCAGTGGGAACAGACCCATACTAGGATGCTAAAGGCACAAATGTCATATGGAGAGAAGCCCAATTAGTCTCATCGAAAGCTATCCTAGAGCTACCAGCCTCTCTCCAAGATGAGAGCTCACCGCAAAAGCATGAGTAAACCATGAATAAGTGAGCCCAGCCAAGCATATTCCAGACTTGCTGATACAACCCATAGATAGACTTATGGGAAATTTTATGCTGTGAAGTCAGCAGTCTTCATACTATGCTTTGGAGTATCTTGGGAATACTGAGAGACTTTTCCAATGAGCTGAAATATTAAAAATATCTTTATTAAGACATTATTTTTCATTTACAACTCATTCTGAAAACTGCATAGTAGAGGTTTCTAAAGACTACCTGGTGTTTGGTAACAACAAAGTGAATACAAAAGCAGACATGAGACTCTGGCAGTCTTATGATGATTCAGACATTAAAGAGATTAGCAAAACAATGCTAACCTTCTTATTCCGTTTTATTTGAAAATGAAGTCATTTTCATAAAAATACTATTTACATTATAAGTAGAGTTTATTGTTAATGTTCAAGAAAATGACAAAAACTTAAATTATGTTTTACTTTCTAACACACTGATGGAAATATAAACAATGTTCTTCAGAGTTTTCAAGCAATTTCTAACAGAGCAAAAGATCCTGAGATTAAAAAAACAATTGAGAACTATTGCACTTTCTGTTTCTGCAGCATTTCTACATTCAGAAAACAGAATTTGTTTCTAAAGAAAAATCACTAAATTTGGTTCTTTGTGATACAACTTCTCTAGCCTACTGTGAGATTCAATAGTCTTGAAATTCATAGGCCATGAATCTACTTTCATTTCTTGAGCAGTTAAATCATTTTCAAACTTATTATTTTGTAACTGAAAAATTGGGTTTATTTCATTTCCCACACATGGAAATAGGTATCAATATTCATTTATTAAATTCATGAGAAAATATGTGCTATATTAGCACAGTGCATTAGTTTCCGTGGGACATAGAAACATGGACACTGAGAAGTATAAGAGAATTTCTATTCAAAGTTTTACTAAATTAAGAATTGAAGGTTGAAGAGTTCCACTGTCATTTTAGTAATGTAATACTTGAGATAAAATTGCTCCTTAGTGTTGTTGTATTTTATCAAATCTAAGGCATTTTGAGCTAAAAATGTCTCACTACTCTACATAAAGAAATGAAAGAAAAAATGGAAAGATGATTATTCAGTTCCCAAACAGTCTAGAAGTAATAAATAGGTTATATGAGATAACATACCTGCATAGGAGGATTATGAAGTTTAATTTTTCTGTGGGCTGACTTTGAAAATTACAATGAATGTCAGTTTACTAGAATATTTCATGTGAAATTGCGTAAATCAATTTTCTTCGAACAAATTTCTTTCTTCTGCTTAGCATCTTATTGTTAACTTTTTGTATGAACTTTGGCTAACTGAACCAGGAAGTAGGAAATGTAATTAAAGAATTTCACTCATGAGGATAGTAAAAAGAAAAACGAAGCACCTGTACTACAAATATTTAGAAAGATACAGACTTTTATGAATTGTAACAGTTATGGAACAATGCTTGGAAAAATAAAAATTAAAAAATAAAATGAGTGGTGAAAGTGAACTTGGTACTCATGGATTTGAATTTTATGAGTATAATGTTTTTTCCTAAACTTTTTACATTATGTTTTTTGAAAATAAATGAAAAAGAAAATAGCATATATAGCATTTTAATAAAGAGTGATTTTCCTATTAAAAAACACAAATATGATAACACTATTTTCTAAAACTGAGTTAGGCTGAATTAAACCAGTGTGAAACTACCAGGCTCTGATCTAAATCAATAGAAGCTTGTGGAATGTTTATGACAGAGGATGCCAACCACAGCTCTTTGATCTACGCATCTTTCCCATGGCTAAAGAAGAGGAAAATCTGTATATTTTTCTCTCCTATTCCGTTTTTGTTCCCATTTTTAATTACTCCATTGGTAATTTCATTAAAAAAAGCCTAAGGGGGCATTCTGCAAATCATGTTGCTAAACAGTTCTATTAATGATAATCACTAGAATCACCAAGTCAACACAGTTAATATTGTTTCATTGAGGAGTTTAAAAAATTAAAAGAGGAATACAAATTATACTTCTAAAAAGATGTTTCTTTAAAGGCAAAGTGAAGCAATGATAGTATCCATTTTCTTTATTAACAAGGCTTAAGAGTTTGGTAAGATTAATATGATAGAGATTTAACTTCAAGGAAAAGAAAAAAATCATAGAAGCATATTAAGATTATGGAAGAAAAAGCTTGGAGACTTGTAGCAAATAGATTTGAAATAAAGTTTTATCAGAGTTTACTTTTTAAAACTGAGTCAGGAAATTGAAATCTTACTATTTATGCTATCAAGTGAAGTATCAAACATTAGCTACTTTATAAACCACGTATGCTTGTAATCTATGTATGTTTGTACACTTCAAGCAAGTGAATTGAATCTGTATAGGCAAATAAAACCTACAATGAAAAATAAAAATAATTAAACTCAGATATACACAATTATGTATGTGTTCTGTGGGAATCTTTAATCAGTTTTGAGAGGTAGAAATTTGTCAAAACAAAAATAATGTAAAATAGAAACCTCGAAAACAAGTAATCACCAAACTTAGTTTTCAACATGAGAATTTCTACTAAGTGTTTGAGAAATTGAGTAAGCATTGTGACTGCTTCATAAGGGACAAAGTCAGGAGACAAACCTTACAGTTCACCCATGGTGAAAAGTATAATAGAAGATAGTCTCCACCTCCCTCTTAAAATGAGAAATAAATCTCATAATAAAAAACTTGGAAAGAAAATATAGTCTACTACTGCCTGGAGGGAATAAAAACAAGAATCCATGAGAACAAACCATATTACACATGAAGAGCAAAATAAATCCATGTTATCTGTTTTTTGGGAAAAAAAAATAAGCATTTATTTTAAAGATATCTTCATTTAGAATTTCTTAAATAATTGGTGGAAAGAAAAATTTTAAGAGAACTTTAAGTCTTTCTTCAAATAACTGTCCTAGATAACATTTCACATATGTGAAAACATAGTTAAATGAACAAAAACAACAAAGCCATATACAAAGAAAAAAAGTGATTTTGTGACTGACACCAAGCAGGAACAGAGGCTGGAGTGCAAACTACAAATAAACTAGAAGTTTGGATTGGGCATAGGAAAAACAAAACTATAAACTAAACTAAACTAAACTAAACTAAACTAAACTAAACTAAGCTAAAAAACTACTGAGCTTGTGAAAAAGCTCAAGTAATACAAAAATAATAAAAATTAAAAGTGCAAAAGGAGATAAAAGAAATTGCAAATATAGATCAAATCAATGTAGTGAATATAAATCCTGTAATCAGGAAACAATGAAATGAAATAAAAGAGCAATTGAGAAATGAAAAATAGAGTAACTTGGAACAAGGCACATTAAAGGAAATAATGACTCTAGAGTTCCAGAATTTCTGAAAAATACCTATCCTGAAATTTGGGAATACTGATAGTCTAAAGTGGAATATATACAAATACACCTAATTGTATCATAGCCTGTTCACAATATAAATGACAATAAATAAAGGTGAAATCCTGTCATTGACCATACCACAGATACACCTAGAGATCATAACATGAAGCGAAATTACCCTGGCACAGAAACATAATTCTCCCATCATTTTACTTACACATGGAATCTAAAAGCACTGAGACCACAGATTAAGAGAGGTTTAAAAGCAATCAAAAGAAATGTCAAATTACCCATGCTAGACAGACAGTTGTACTACCAATGGAAGCCAGAAAGCAGTAGAATAAATACAGCAATGGCACAATCAAATTTATTGACAATTTAGACTCAGAAACAAAGGAAATGATTTTTTCAAGAATAACAGAAAAAATACTAATGCTCTAATGAATAACTAAGAAACTCTCAGTATAGCAAATTATAAAGAATATGCTACTACCTGCTAGATCAGTATAAAGGTCTTATAAGAACAGTGGATAGAAGTGGTAAATATGTGAGTGAATATAATGTAAATAATTAGAAATAACATTTCTAATTCTTATATTAATAAAGAAAACAGAGCAAAAATACCCATTATGTTGAGACAACTCTAGAGAACTCAAGAAATTTAAATCAGTCTAATGTGTTAATAATTTAGGAGAAAGTTAAAGATATGTATGCACATGCATGTGTGTGTGCATGTGTGTGGTGGCCATTCAGCCTCTGTGAGATATTTAATTATACTAAATATATTGTTATATTGTAGTTTTGAACTATGACTTGATTTTCTTCTGTGTTCAAGATATTCCCAAGCTTTAATCAAAATAGCAATATTACATGCTTTGCACACAGAAATATCCAAGAAATAGTTTTCTAGAGTTTATCTGAAAAGTAGTACTGCTGAATAAAAATAATTGGGAATGTGAAACTAACAAGAAAATGCCCTCAATGGAAGCATGTGTAGCTTTTCCAATTCTATTTCTGGAATATTATGGATAATGTATAAAATATTTGTAGCCCCTCTGCATACCACTGTGAATGACCACTGGATCTCACCTTAAAGGAGAAGCTGTCATAATCTATCCAGTATGGAAACTTCTTATACCCTGAAGAAAAAGAAATCCAGTATTACACCACCCATTGGCTCATTACTGATAAAATAAAAATGAACAATATTGTAGGTCATTTATTATTTCCATAATGTTATTATGACCTTATTATTACTAATACAATTTTCTAATTGGATAGAAAATACAGAAAAAACAATTTAATATACTCCACGTGTACATTAATAACACCAAACATTTGTTTGAATTAAGTCAAACTGTGTATTAAAATAGTAAAATTAATGGTTTAAATTATATATCACATAACATAAAGATATATACAGTATATTTAATTACCTTAAAGCAATTTTCTAATTTGATAGAAAATACCAATAATATATTTTACTTGTATGTTGATAACACAGAGCATGTTTGTATTGAGTTAAACTAAGCATTAAAATAGCAAAATTAATGGTTAAAGTATATATTATACCACATAATATAAAGATACATACAGTATATATAATTACCTTTCAACATTTTGATTGATTTTGTCTGTGCTAGTCAATAAATTAAGCATATTTTGAAATATTTCACTAAACATATGCCGTAAGAAATAAAGTTCAATCCATATTACTGAGTTTCTCTTCACCTAAAAAGTGTAGAGGCTAATTTGTTACCCATTTATCCAGGTTATTGATTTTTCAATCATATATAAAGCTTGCAACATTCAAGAGATTGTTTCTGCTACAACATTATAAATTCATTGCCTGGAACACGGGTTTGCTATTGAATGTCTGCCAGACTATGTTAACAAGGGTGTTCAAAAGAAATCTGTGCAGCTATGATGCAACGAATGTGTGAAGAAAACTCTCCAAAAATAACATGCCTATAAAATTGTATGCTTTTCCCTTAAGCAAAGGCAGTTTGAGGAATAGATGTCATTATTTTCCATTACTTTGTTGGCTTAAAAGTATTATTTAGATTTTTAAAAAATTCAGTACTGCTCTAGGTTATTTAGGTATCTCTGAAGACTAAAGAGGTTGCTTTCTGGAGTTTGATGCCATGTAATTTTTTTTTTCCTTTAGACAACTGTTGAATGTGTGAATTGATCTACTCATGCAGTAAAAATCTCTCCAGATCTCCTAACATATGCAATGGCTTCTCTCATGTCTACCTCGACCTGCTGTGATCAGCAGGTGTGATCAATAACACCCTCACTAATTTCCATATATTCCCTCTATTCTTCCTTCTGTAACTTCCACAGACAGTATAAATAGTTGCGATGGGAGATTGACAATTTACAAATGTTAGTAGTAAATTTGTGATATTCATTTCAAATAAACTCTTTTTCAGTATGGGATTAGTATTATTAGAGCAAGGTTTTTATACCTCATCCTAGAGAGTCCAGGACCTACAATCAAATGCAATCACCGGAGTGAGACAGAAGAGAGGCAAGTTTTAAAGAGGCCCAACTTTGATTCCGAGAAATTCAGTATGCAGGAAACTATAGCAACAGTGATGGAATTCTAGGCAAGTATTTGAAATTTGATCACACAGAGCATTTGAGTTACAGATATTATTTTTTCAATCTTATGCATGGATCACATAGATGAAGAAAGTCCAGATACTAGAAGTGACTATTAGGTTACAAAGCATAACAAAATGCCTTAGAGTTAGCTCCTGTCTCCTCATTCCTTCTACTTATTATTAATATATACTTCAAGACACATTTTCAACAGATTTCATTTTTTATTATAATTGTTTATGAATTTTCTAAAGGTCCAATTCATAAAATGGAATCCGCTGATGTATCTTTGTGTGGATACCATCGACCAGAAATTTGAACACACTGTAAAAACAGATCTTTAGGAATCCTTCAGAGGCCAATGAGGATATATTTTTGACAATTTCTCAAATGTAGTGGGGATAAATATAATAGGAGTGTACTTAAGAAGAGATACACTACAAATAAGAAATTGAGTTTAAGTAAATGGTGATTAACCAAGTATACGTTCCAAAGTTTTATTCATATATATTCCACTTATAAATATTTTGATGTAAATATGAAATTATTACTATAAGAATGCCCCCTACTTAAGTAGAAAAATAAAGAGTAATAATTGGAAAGTAATCTTTTTTCAGGTTCATATTTAGCAAACCAGTTTGCATTTTTAGTGTGACTTATAAGTATAAAGTATGATTTAGTTGTTTTGCAACCATTTGTGGTGATTATTTCCTTTCTGAGTTATTATAATGTAAAAAGGTAGTTTTATAAACTTATATTATTTAACATGATTAAATTTTTTGAAATTTTGACATTAACTGCACGTATGTAGTGGGCATTCTATGATCTTTCAATACATGTATGCGATGTGAAATGATTAGATCCAAATAATTGTAAATCATTCATCTCATTTGTCATTTTTACATGTTCAGAGTTATCAAAATCATCCCTATTAACTATTTTGAAATGTACAATCAAATGTTGTCCAATATAGTTACCCTACTGTGCTATAGAACAAAATACTTCTCATAAAATTGTTAAAATGTGTCAATATTTTAACATTTTAAATGGTTTTTACATTGGACATGTTAAAATTATTCCTTCTACTCAGCTTCAGCTTGCACATGTTAACCATTCTCTCTCCAGGACTATGCTCCTTTCCTGGCTGCTGTTCTAATCTCAACTTCTATAAAATTCTATTTTTACCTTCTCTATCTAAATGAGAACACACATTTATTTGTCTTTCTGTACTTCACTTATTTTATGTAACATAGTTCCATCCTATCCTCTACTCCCATCAAGTTGCCACAAATGAAAATACTGTATTTTTTTTTGCTGAATAGTATTTCACTGTGTGAATACCTTCCTTCCTGCCTTCCTTCCTTACAACCATTCTTCCTTTTTTTCTTTCTTTATTTCAACAAAACACCTAGGTTTATTCTATACCTTGGTTTTTGCAAATATACTGCAATCAATATGAAATGTAAGTATCCCTTCAATGTTTTGGTTTCCTTTCCTTTGGATAAATACCTAGTAGCGGAACTTCTGGTTCATATGATAATTCCACAGTTAGTTTTTCCAGGCACTTTCGTATTGTTTTTCATACTAGCTATACCCAGTTACATTCGTACCAACAGTGTGAGGCTGTCTCTCTCTGTGTCATCACGTTTTTGTTCTTCCTTGACATTTGATATTAGCCATTCAAGTTGGGTAAAATTCTATCGCATTATGATTTTGTTTAATTTGTCTGAAGAGTAGTGGTGACTATCTCCCTCTCCCTCCCCCCCTCACTCTCCTCTCCTCACATTGGTGGTTTTCTGGTTGTTTTGTTGTAGTATCAGGGTAGTTCATGACAGTCTCATAAAATAAGTTTACAAAAACTACCTACCATTTAATATTTTAGAATGATTTGAGAATTGAAGAGTGGAACCACTGAGTACTCTCTTTTTCTTTGCTTAGAAATTTCTGTGACTGATTCAATTTTGTTCTCATCTTTAGTCTGTTTAAATTTCATTTTGCCTCATGCAAGTTATATGTGTCAAATAACTTACTTGTTCTAAGTTTTCCAAATGTTGACATCAAGTGATTTATAAAAACCTCTCATGATCTTTTGCATTTTGTGGCATCATTTGTAGTGTCTCCTATTCCATTGCTTTCTGAGACAGTCTCACTATGCAGTTAGGCTGGTCTTGAACTCACTTTGTAGCCCAGGCTGGTCTCAAACTTGCAATGCCTCTTGAGTGCTGGGATTATGCATGTGCACCATGCCTGGTTTCTCTTCCTTTTAATACCTTTAGGGTTAGTTTATTTTTGTAGTTCCTAGAATTTCATTGTTAGATTCTTCATTCGTAATCTGTCTATTTTTTGAAATACATACCTTTTTACTATAAACTTTACTCTTTGCACTGTTTTAGCTGTGTCTCATGGGTTTTGGTGTATTTTCTTTCCTCTTTCATTTGTTTCAACTTTTTTAAAGTTTTCTTTTAATTCTTCCTTGACCTATTGCTTACTCAGAAGCACATTATTTGATTTTTAGGCATTTCTATAATTTCCACAGTTTCTCTTCTTAATTTCTAATTTTGTTTCATGTTAGTTGGAGAAGATAATGATAGGCATTCAATTTTTAAAAATGTGGCCCATACAGTCTTTAAAGTACTAAAGGGAAGAATGTCCATTCTGCCACTGTTGGGTTCTTGCAATGACTATAATGATCTTTTTATCTATTCCACGGACAACTACGTTTCTTTGTTGATTTTTATGTTTGAATTATCTTTCCTCTGATAAAAGTCAGGATTTGAGGTCAACAACTATTATTGCACTGTAGTCAATCTTTTTAGATCAATATAATAATTGCATTATATATTTCAGTGGTCCAGTGTTAGATGCATATGTATTTATAATTTTTATATTTTCCTTCCATCATAATATAAAACCTAGGTTTCCTTTTTCATAATTTTTGACCTAATGTGTGTTTTATTTGATGGAAATATAGCTATCATTACTTACTTTTGTTTTCCATTTGTGCAGAATATATTTTATTGTTGTTTCACTGTCAGGCTGTATCCATCTTTCCCATGAAACAAATATATTTATTGACTTTATTGGTATGATTTAGATATACATCATGGTCACATTCATCATAGGGAACTTGTACCTGTACATAAAGAGGGAGTTGAACAGAGATAAGGGAACTGGGATGGGTATGCTGAAGACAGGACATCATTAGATATTAATTTTTATCCATTTGCTCAGTCTACGTCTTTTAATTGGAGGATTTAATTTACTTATATTCAAGGTCATTATTAATATTTAACAGGCTATACCTGCCACTTTATTAGTTTTTTAGTTATTTGTACATATTGTTAGTCTTTGTACTTTGATGGATTTCTGAATCAATAAAATTTGATTCTTTTCACTTTCTCATTTGTGTAGCTTTTCTACCAGTGAGTTCTATTCCCTCATCTTAATATTCAATTTCTACCTTTAGAACTTCCTAAAGCATTTCTCCTAAGACAGTTCTAGTGATGATAAATTCCCTAGAGTTTTGATTATCAGAGAAATATTTTATTTCTTCTCCGTTTCTAAATGACAGCTTAGTGACCATAGTACTCTCAACTGACAGATTTTGTTCTTTCTTCCAGCACTCTGAATATATCTTTGCATTCTTACCTTACCTGTAAATTTTCTGCTGAGAAACATGTGACTAGCCTATTAAGAGCTTCCTTTTTAGTAACTGTATTTTTCTCTTGCTTCTTTTAGAATTCTCTTTTTCCTTTTTACTTCTGACAGTTTTATTATAAATGTGCTTTTGAAAGAACTTCTTTGGGTTGAATTTAATAGGAATTCTTTGAGGTTCATGGGTCTGGATTGCTATACATCTCCTAAGCTTCAGATGTTTTGGGCAATTATTTTGTTAAATAGACTCTGTGACTTTCACCGTATTTTATCTTTCTGAAACTCCCATAATACAAATATTTGGTTTCTTTATAGTATCCCATATATCCCATGAGCTTTCTTCACTGTTTTTTTTCTTTTTTACCCTCCGTCTGAGTTAATTCAAAATACCTGTTTTCAACTTCAAAAGTATTTTAATCTGTTTTATTCAGTTGGTATGGCTTTCAAGTATGTACATTTTATTTGAATCATTAAATTTTTCAGCTCTAATGTTTTTGTTTTTCATTTCTGATACCTATTTTTGTTGGACTGTACATTCATACTATGAAATTGTTTTCTTATTTTCAGTAAATTATTTCTCTGTATTTTGGTGAACTTCCTTAGGATGTTTATTTTTAATTGCTTGCAAGAATTTCACACATTTCTTTGGATACTGCTACTAAAAAGTTACTGTGTTTCCTTGGGTACCATGTTTCCTTGCCTTTTTAAAAATAATTTTGTGTCTTTATGTGGTTATGAATTTAGTAAAATAGTTGGTTTTTATAATTTTATGAAGCTTTTATTGCAGTAGGAAGAAATGTTTTCCTGTGCATGGATACCAAGGTGTTGTTCAATATAATGTGTTAGCTTTAATTTTGGGTGGACTTTGTAGTATGATTTCTAAACAGTATCTTCAGCTATAATCTCTGTGAATAATGTTCACTGTCATGTCAGTTGCTAGAATTTCAAGTATTTTTAACTGTGATGGTGTAATATTTTGCTTCTCTGAGAGCAAAGCCTCTCCCTGGTTGCGTATTCTGCTTATTGGTCAAGGTTCATGTGCCCATAGGTCCAGTGGTTGTCCTGTGACTATATGGTGGGTCCTCTAGTGGGTTTGGTCGCCATATGGCATTTACAGATTGTGCAGTGAGCTTGCGAAGAGGGCTGAGCTGACGTTGGGAAGCTGTTGACCCGCACACAGACTTACATTAGCTGCCAGCTGTGTGCGAATTCCAAGACCACGCAGCATTATGGGAGTTCAGGTCAGAGGGACTGTAGGTTGTACAATGCAGTCTCCCACCCTGCATTAGGTGCAGCCACATGAACTCCAGGCAGCTCTTCCACGTTTGGGTACTGTAAGGACTGTAAGAGTCTCCTGTGCAATCAGCTGCAGTACTAATGGGTCCTCTGAGGATCTCTAGTTTACCCGTTTGCTATAAGAAGTTCATCTCCCCTATGAGCAGATTTGGGTAAAGCTTGTGAGAGGAAGGGTAACTCAGTGTCTTTTCTATGTTATTATCTTGTATCTTCACACTCCACAGAGATCCCACCATTTCTCTGCTTTTCTCCAGAGTACTCCAACCATTATTCCTATAAGATTGCAGTTCTTTATTCTTTGTTGTGGTTCCATTTGGTGAGGGTGACAAGCAACAAACTACACTATCCTGCCGACAAGCTGATATCATTTAAACAATTAGATACTTATGCTAACATAAAGCATTTTGAAGAATTTTTTTAAAATTAGATATATTTTATATAAATTTGTTATGAATTTCTAGTGAAATTATTTTTGTTTTCAAAATTCAAATTTATTATAGACACTTTAAAATTTAAAAAAATTATAAATCTACCTATATAATTTAATTAATCAGAATATAATAATAAAAGAATTATCAATTTCTATCATCCTTAGAATTTCTCATTATAAATTATGATTTAGTATAAGTGAATAAAGTGAAAGACATTTTGAAAAAGTTCAAATGGTAATTGACTAACTAGTCTATATGGAGAGTAATTTTTTTTTTTTTTTGCGGCACCAGGGATTGAACTCACTACCTCGCGCCTATCAGGGCAGGCACTTAAGGCACTGAGCCAAACTCCAGACCCTGGTTTTTTGAGGCAGGGTCGCACTACGTAGCTCAGGCCGGCCTTGCGCTCGCGTTGTAGCCCAAGCCGGCCTCCAACTCACAACGCTCCACCTACCTCAGCCTCCCAAGTGCTGGGATTAAACGCGTGCGCCACCACGCCCGGCTTATGGAGAGTAATTTAAAAGCATTATAAATTTGTGGTGATTGTGGAGCATTTTGCAAATAACGAAACCTGGACCTGTAAACATGAAGTCCGTAGTAAAGACCATAGAATTTTGAATATGGATTCAACAGTTCCCTAATTTGAGAGTACATGAATGACTATAATCACATAATTATTATCTATTGCTATTGTACATTAAATTAAGTAGTAAGAATTGTGTGTTTTCTGCACTCTTCTCAGGCAATTTCCTCCATGAGCACATGAGCACCTTCAAGAATCAAATCGAACACAGTACATCACTCAGCAAAATTCATGGCAGATAAGGAACACAAACATGAAAGAAAATGGAAGACAGAAAGATTACCTTTCCTCAAAAATCTATGCTCATCTGACTCTTAAATCATGTATTCTTTTCCCTTCATACCATTCCTGATGTGAATCTTATAGAAAAAAAAATGGGTTAAACTGATTGTGCTTCACTGTCAAGAGAAACCTATGGTCAGGGATATATGTAATTCCCAGAGCTTTCATCATTAATATTTTATGAGTCTCACAGATCTGTCCCATCTAGAAGAAAAATTTATCTTTCATTTGTGCATGCGGTGCCTGCAGAGTAATAGATTTCATCTCTATAAGCTGAGTGGTGAAATGCAAACAGCAGAGCAAGGGTATGAGGAAGCAAAGTGTTCGCTTTATTTCTTTTTGCTGGAGTCTGGCTCTCATTTACTGGAGTTGCAAAATCAGCCAAGCAAAGTAAAGGATCTTTGGGAAACTGTGAAAAGTGTCAGTTCTTTACTAAATTACTTCAGCCTATACTTGGGCATGCTCACACGTTGCTTAAACTGAATTTTAAATGAAAAGATTAGCTACAGTGTCTTGTTATTTGTTTTCTTTTTATTTAAACATTTACAAGGAGCTTTGGTAATGAAATATTACCTTATTACCTCTGGTAACTAAGACCATTAGCTCATTCTTGAAAATTGTTTTTCACTGTGAATAAGATGACTAAAAGACAAACTAAGTTTCTTCAAATACTTTAAACTGAAAAGGTAGGATGTTTTTCTCCTTGATTGAGCAGACCATGGCACTATTTAGTTTAACTAAGAGTTCCAGATAGGCTCATCTTTGCACTGTATCTGATTATTTTCAAGACAGTATTAATTCATAGAAAAGGCAAACCTGAAGTGTTTTAGGACCTCATTTTCAACGTCAGAAAAATGAAGAAAAGCTCCATAACATTGATCCTGGAAATGTTTTATATAACACCCCAAGGACCTAGGTATGACAAAGGATACAATCAATAAAATTAAAAGGCAACCTGTGGGAGAAAGAGACTTGCAAATAATTTAGGTGATAAGGAGTTATAGTCTAAATGTTTAATGAGTTTAATTCACTAAGAAGAAAGCAAATAACTGTTGAAAATTGGGCATAAGTCCTGAATAGATATTTTTCTAAGGTAGACATAGAAATGACTAAAAGATCTATGAAAAAAAATGCTCAACATCACTAATCTTTAGAAAAATATACAATGAGATATCATGTCACACCTGTTACAATGGCTATTATCAAAAATGAAGTAAGAAAGAAATGTGGAGAAAAGTCCCTTGCACACCATTAGTATTGCCTCTTTGATATTAGAGAGGATAGTCCTCAAAAAGTTAAAAATAGAACTACCACATGATATAGTAACCTCACTACTCGGTGCACTGCCAAAAGGAATGAGAAAATTATGTGGAAAAGACATCTGCACTCCATGTGTATAGCAGCATTACTCACAGTAGCCAAGATAAGGAGTCAACCTATGTGTCCATTGATGGATGAATGGGTAAAGAAAATGTTTCATATAAGCACAGCAAAATAATGCCCAGCCTTGAGCACAGAAGAAAATCTTATCATTTGTAAAGACCAGGATGAACCTACAAGACACTGTCAAAGTAAAGTACACCTGGCACTGAAAGACAGACAGCATGATATCATTCATGCATAGAGTTAAAAGTACTGAATTCATAAAAGAAATCCTGTATCACTTTTATCGCCTTGTTTTGATTGACTTTATTCTGTTTCATAAAAAAACAACATATTTCTGAAACTAAGCTTTTATTGGTTTTGATTATATCGATGAAGATTGTTTGATAATTTTTGTTTGAGATTATCCACTGCTAATTTCTGATTTCTCCTTTTTCATCCAAAACATCAATTATCTAAGTTGAGTTTCTTAAAACTAGTCACTTTTTTCTTCATCATTCCTGCTGCTCACATTGATACACGTTTCTTTTTTTTTCAGTACCTTTATTATTAAATAACAAAATGTTAGTTATTTGTTGTGTATTTCCTTGGTGATTCTTTTTTCTTATTTTTAAAATAAGTCTCTTAATTATTATGGCTTAATTAAAGAGTAGTGGAATTTTTAATGAAAGTTAAATTGAAGTGTGAGAGGTGGGAATTTAGCTAGTTTAGTTCCTTTGATGACATATTTATTAAGTATTGGTTTTAAGTCCTTATATTTGTATGAAAAATTACTATGTGATGTGAACCTTTACAGCATTTCAATCACTGCTGGATAATGTTCAATATATAGATTTCAAGAAGAATCATACATCAAGTCCAGAAGGCAAGGAATTCACTGGTGCATTTCAGGCTAGGCGTAGAGGAGTAACATCTCAAATTGCTCTTTTGTGATATGATGACTATATTAGCCAGGTTTCCCATTGCTGAGACAGGATACCTAACATTCCTAGTTTAAAGGCAGAGAATTTAATTTGACTAACAGTTTTAGGAGATTCAGTCCAGAGACAGTTATTGCCAGTGCAGGAATATCATGGCAGAAGGACATGGAGGAACACAGAATGGTGACCAGAAAGCAAAGCAGGATTGAAAAACATCAGGAAGGAAGAGATTGGGACCTCTTAATACCCAAGGTCATGCCTCCTTGACCCATCCAGGCATACTCAGAAGTGTCCTATGCCAATTCCTTAGCCAGTTCCCAAACCAGTCAAGTTGATAATGAAGTTTAACACTCACAATGGCTTATAACAATGACATGGGGAACGGTTACAAACAAAAAAAAAAAGCAAAGAACAATTTCATTTTCTCACTATTTATCAGGAAACTCTTTGTTTCCGAAGTATTCAGCCTCTAAGGAATGTTCGTGTCTTCACAGCATCTATCCATATGATCTTGCCAATACATCTTGATCAATTAGGTAAGTGACTTAGATAACTCTGCTGCTAATAAAATGTCCTGAAATGCCAACTTAGTTCAATCACTCTTCATTCTGATGGCTTTATTGTTTTCTTATTTTGTTTGTTTAAATACATTTTTCAGCCATATATTTTTCCCCTCAAGAATTCTGTGCTGCAACCTCACTGAATACCTGCCATTTTTCAATCACACTTCACGTGGAATTTCAATTTAGTGCCTTTGAGCAATGTTGGGACTCTGTTCTTGAGATTAACTATTTGTTATTGTTGTCATTGTATGAATGACTCTATCTTCTCAATGCTGTAAACACAGGAACAAAAATCACAACGCATTATCTATGTGTTTTAAATGAAGTAAATGTTCAATAAATATTTGTTAAATTACTGTGATGAAATAATGTGGCAGTTTCCCACTAATTATAAATTTTCAGAAGAAAATTTTTCATTGAACAAAATTTCTCTAGTATATAAGATTTTGAATCTTTTAAACTGATACTTGAAAAAGTAGTTTTTAGTTTTGCAGTTCTTTCTGGATCTCTTAAATAACACATTATTTTAGATTGATCTAAAAGCAAGTGATTTTTAATCAAGATTTTAATCTACATTACCTAACTTCTTTGCTTCAATATTGAATAGGCATTTGCTTAGTTGAAATTTTATGAAAGCAAAGATACTATTAGTAAAAATGTACATTTAATTTACAGAGCACTTTTTGTCTGGATATTTTAGTTGTTAGCAGGATTGGAAGGCCTTATTTGTAGAAATATTTGTAATGCTCCCTCACAGTACTTGATGCATATATATATGGTCATAAATCTGCTGTAAAAAAGGAGAGGTGGTGCAAATCAAAATGCCTCATGAGAAAGACGACAGCCCTCTTTCAGAACATTTATTTGAGCCATTTCCGTAAATGGTATAAATCCCCGCGAAGCGTGTAAGAATATTTTGAAACATGACAACTGGAACTTTCCAACTCCTCATGAATTCTCTTAGCAAGAAAATATTAATAGTGAGAAATGTGTCCCTTAGTATTTCATCTTACATTCAATAAGGCTTATGATCAATTGTTTTCCATTTTAAAATTAATTAAATCTGAAAAATGCTTTAAATATATTATTTTTGTGAATTCTTACCACAGTCTTTATGAAGCAAGCATGGTAACTTTTGATTATTCTTATCTTTCATTAATAATTTAGACACAGCGGTACCTCAGTACTCCACATTAATTGGTTCCAGGAGGCATGATAACAAAACAGGACAAGTAGCAAAGTATTTTCACCGGAAAGCATAGCAGCTCACAAGGCAAGTGACAAGTTCTGGCCTGCACATCAAGTACCAAACAGGTACCAGGACAAAATTTTCCATTCAAAATGGTTTGAGTACCAAATTTAACAAGTTTCAAAGCAATCAAATGCCAAAGTAGGACTAAATAATACAAGACTAGGGTTGCAGCTGCTTCTTTTCCCAAAGAAAATCAAAACCCCAGAACATAACATGTCTCAGCAATCTGAGGCCTCTAATAAGCCTTTCATACACAAAGATGGGCTCCAAACAGACTGACTTCTTCTAAATAATCACTTCACTAAAAAATGTTGTTACTATTATCATTATTATTTATTTTTTGCTAGAGGTTTTCTGAGGACCTCTAAGGCTTTTTATTTTTTCATATAAATACATGAAAATTGATGTGAAGTTCAAGAATCTTTCACAATGATTTTATGAATTTTTAGAAAAGAAAAATGGTCTAGAAAACTTAAAATCTACCTAGTATTTTAATCATGCACATTGTCTAGCACAGCTTATGTTGTGGTTGACTATTTAATCATATCCTGAAGCAATATTACAATGCAATGCACTGAGTTTCAAAGCATTTGAATGCCAAGGTAGGATTAAATAATACCATGGTATTGTCTAGGAAAATTCTACTCTGGTATGTGCTAAGGATAGGAGAGACTCATATGCTTAAAATTTGGACCAGTTTTGAAGGCAAATTGTCTCCTTATACTACAGTGCTTTAGGGATGAATTCCCTATTTTCATCAAAACCCATTTGAAAACCAGGATGTATTTTGTCTATTCAAGAGGATGCAGCACCTCTAAACAAGTAAGTATGAAGTTTAGATAGTTAGACATACTATTTTTTATTTTTATTAATACCTGTTTGCAGTATATAATGGTTGCATTCACTATAGAGGATTGGTACATGTACATAATACATTTCAATTCCTTTCTTTTCCTGCCACTCCCCCTTTTATTTTTTCGACATCAGAGTTATTTATCTTAAAAGGCCTTATAAAGTTAATTATCATACATATAGATTGAAAACAGGCTCATGTGATTGTCCTCTAAATTGTAGCTAAAGAGGAAATTCCAGGCTTATGAAACACAGTCCCAAGGTGAAATTTCAAATTAATATTACTTTTAAATGCAAAGGTAGGTAATAGAGAATATGGCATGACAAAGCAGAATGAGAAAATACACACCATCATTAAAAGTATTGTGAAGATTTCATGGCCAGAATTTTTGGAGGTTAGGAAAGTAACAGGCCATCACGAGACTATATGAAGAGACTATATGAAGAGACTATATGAAGAGACAGAAATTATAGATCCAAAAATGAAATAGGATAACTCCATTTGGAGAAAAAAAATCAAATGGATATTAAAAAGCAAAATTCAGACCAATAAGTCGGGATGAGATTTCATTGAGATCAATCCAATACTTTTTTGAAGAAGAGAACAGCTATGTAAATGACTATATAATATTTTGAAGGCTTTTTATTTGTGCAAATCCAAGGAGCATGTCCTGTTTGCATATAATATGATTCTATGTGAGTGCTCTCCTTCAGTATCAGGTCATGTGGCAGCAATGACACTTACTATGTATTATGGTCAGAAAATATTAACTCATTACTCGACTCAATAATTGTATAAATTAAGTATATTTATTATCCATCTACATATTTGAGCAATAAAGTACAGAGTAAAACACCTAATGAATGTTGGATTCGCAGTTCAACACAAGCAGTCTGTATGATCAGTGTTCTTAACTAGGTATACCATTAGTTCAGGTAAGTCAACTTGACAGGATTAGGAAACACCTAGCAGATTAGTAAAGCAGGTGTTTGGCTGTGTCTCTGGGGTGTTTCTAGAGATGATAGACATGTAGGTCAGCAAAATGACCGGGGTCGGGGGTTGTATGAGACCCAATCCCACTTGTGGGATTGTGGGATGCAACAAATAGGTTTGCATCCTGGACAGAATAAAAGGGAAAGTTGGCACACTTTTGGAAGTTCTATTCTGCTTGAATGACTGTATCCTTTGCTGATTCTTTGGACATCAGACTCCTGTTTCTTCAGCCTTCTAATAATGTAGGCTCAAGTCAACTACTCTCCAAGGAGGTTCCAGACCTTTGACCTCGAACTAGTGCTGTGTCCTTGATCTTCTTGTTCTGCTGCTTCCATTTTTGGGCTGAGAACACCACTGGATCCTCTGGCTCCCCAGTATGCAGTTGGCCATTGCGAACTCTTCCATCTCTGATCCTGTAAGTCTGTCTGTATAATCACTCATATGTTTTCTTTTGCTTTGCTTTGGATCCCCTAGAAAATTCTAATTGCCTCTTCCAAACAAGAATTATTAAATATCTTCAATGGTGGGGCACTACTCTTAGTATTAGGGGATAATCAAAAAAGTAAAAAAAAAAAACCATAAAATTAAAGATCTTATTTTCATGAAATTGTATTTCTGTGAGAGAATTCAAACCCTGAGTTAGAGCTACTGCATGTGGCAGTGGCAGTAGTGAGTGTGTGTGTGTGTGTGTGTGTGTGTGTGTATTGACACAGCTGTTAAAAACTTTTTACAATTATTAACTCATTCAATCCTCACAGTAGACTTCTGAAACAAAAACTATTAGCATCCTTCTTCTACAGATAGAACTGACAATGAAAGTGTTAAATTACATGCCTAACATTACAGAACTAGATAATGGCATTTCTCCTACTCATATATTAAGAAATGTCACTAAGCTAATTATACAAAAAAAAAAAACTTTCTAAAACAAACAGAGCTTTTTTTTAGAAAATTCTATTTTTTCTTATTTAATTCTATTATTAATTCTATTATTTTCTTATTTCATTCCTCACTACACTTTTAAAAATACCAGGCCTGCCCAATATTTTGTTCTTGTCTATATGAAAGAGGAGAAAATGATGTAAATTAAAACAGGAATAAAAAATAAACATCCAAATATTTTTGTGAATGTATATAAGTTTTTTCCAGATAAATTGATACAATAAATACACACAACCAGGCCACCCACAGTATCATTTGCTATATTTCACTTCATTTATTTGAATGACAAAGCAAATGGTAGATAGAAGAATGTTTGGATGGATGACTATAGATGGATTAACTGATGAACTGGGTAAATATGTAGGTGAATAGGAAGAGAGAAAGACACAGTAAGTAAAAGGAATAAGCTGAAAAGAAATAAAAAGTAATTATTTTCTTGTGACAGTGGGTTTATGAGGATACTCACTTTCTTAGTTCCTTACAGAGGTTATTATGTTCTTTGTGAAGAAATATATCTCAGATTTTTTGAACTACACCAGGTGTCTCCTATTGCTGATAATGCTACGTGTTTGGAACATCTAATAGGACTAAGTTGTATTATTTACATTTCCTTATGCAATGCACACTTCAAAATAAATCTACATGAAAAATTTAAACCAGGCATGGTGGCGCGTAATTCCAGTACTAGGGAGGCTGAGGTGGTAATACTCAAGGCCAGCCTGGATCACAGAATACACTCAAGGTCAGCCTGCACTATGTAGTGAGACCCTGTCTCAAAACAACAACAACAAAAAAAAGTTAAAAAACTCAGTCAATAATTTAAGTTTTGAGGGCACTGAAGATTCAGAAAAAATTTGCACAAAGCAGCCTTATAATCAAACTGCAGCACTGATGTCTAGGAAATGTGCATCACGGTACAATGTACAAACTCCAAGCATTTATTGATTATGACATATTCAGTAATGGGAATGGAAGAACAAGCGTTTTCACCAGGTACTTCTGCTAATGAAGTTCTTGAGATTTATGTAAGTGACTCTTGTGAACTAAAACATTCTTCTAAAATTGAATTCTAGTGCACCTTAACACAAAACAGTAAGTATTCTATTATCAGAATAGAACAGTTTCTCTAAAATTTATTGACTATTTTAGCACTGACATTTAAGTTACCATTTTCTTTCTAAAACTGTGAAGAGTTAGCTTTGATTAATATGGTTTCTGGAAAAAAAGTATATATGTCTACTCGCTTCAAATTTCCAAATCTTATTCTATATTTTATGTCTCCATCTAAGAAGTATCAAAAAAACAAACTTCTGAGTAGGAGGCTTCAATTACTTTGGCATCTATTTTTTAAAAATATGAATCCTCTCACCTATTAAGGTGATGACAAAATATTTCAGGTAAAATATCAATCACTTCTACTTTTCTCCTATGAAAATCACCAAAATGAAATTGCAGAAGTTATTATCAATCACAAGGCCTTTGTATGATCATCTTGTTATCCTCAATTCAACTTTGCTCTTTCTGACCTTGCTCAAGGAAAAATAAAAATATATGACATTTATAGATATCCTAAAGGTTACCTTCCACAGAATCATTTCCCAAAAAACCTAAGGACATCAAGTTGATCTTCTTAGGAGGACTAGTTCTGAAGCTATTTTTCATCCCATCATATCTGAAAGATAACACATTACTCACTGATAGTAAAGCAAAGATTTTTTTCCTCAGTGATGAAAAGCTAAAGAATAACATTATAAAACCATGGAAAATATGTGTAAGTTTCCCTTAGTTTGTGATCAGTTAAGTATACAAGCAACTTAGGAAATACAAGCAAGTGCTTAAATTGTTTTGATAGTGTCTTAGTTGAACTTAGTTTCTTAATTAGCTTTAGAATAGAGCACAGCTCAGAACAAAGCATCAGAAATGAGATATAAATGGTGTAATAAGGAAAACATGGAGTAGAAAGACATTGTTTT